>JAODAL010050329.1:0-27484 GCA_025379985.1 Phyllomedusa bahiana
TTTGTCATTGTGCCACTGTCTGACCTCATGCTGCTGATGTGGCTGCTGCCGTGCCCTCCACACTGTGTCATTGTGCCACTGTCTGACCTTATGCTGCTGCTGTTGCTCCTGCCGTGCCCTCCACACTGTGTCATTGTACCACTCTTTGGCCTACTCCTTTTTTTGCCAGCTCCAGAATTTGTCATTGTGCCACTGCCTGACCTCATGCTGCTGCCACCGTGACCTCCACACTGTGTCATTGTGCCACTCTGCGGCCTGGTACTGTTTTGCCACTTCCAGAATGTCATTGTGCCACTGTCTGACCTCATGCTGCTGTGGCTGCCACCGTCACCCTCCACACTCTGTCACTAATGTTGCCCACCTGAGCTCTCAGTTTGTTTTTTTCCAGCTTTTGCTGCCATGACTTTATCAGGCTACGTTCCTGCTTCAGTTTTTTGGTCAGTTTTGCCCCCATAAGTGCCCAGGGCATTTTATAGTGAAGCGATTCTAAGAGCGGCGGCAGTCATGTGCGTGTCATACTAAAACACAACATTGTATGAAGACCAAACCAAGCTCCCTCTGCATATTTAAGCATGGCACAACGTTCTACAGCACCCTGCAGGCTCTGGGCAGCCTGGAAATAGCTGTTTTTTAACGTGATTCGTGCCGAAGTAATTCGGACCGAAACGAATTTTGTCGGAAAATTCGGCGAAGTGACCGAACCGAATTTTTGAGAAATTCGCCCATCTCTAATACTGATAATAAAAGTGGAGTTTTGCACCTAACAAAGAGACCTGCAGTTACTAGAAAAGATGTGTATCCTAATATAAGTTCAGGCTGCCCAATATCCAGGAAATATTTCAATAGAAAACTGTTAATAATAAAGCTATTGCAGTGCAATGTCTACACTAAGTCTTGGTGAACTTTATCCAGTATTCTTTATAGAGCTTGTCTGTGTTCGCCCACAGGGGCCCCCCTTCCTCTCCCCCCCGTGACTTTACAGCGGTAGATGCTGCTTTAAAATTCTCTACCTAACTACATAAAATCTTCCAATCTCTGATCTAACTAAGTTGTAAGGATCACAGTTAACAGTAGAGCTTTCTCTGTGAAGAAATAGAATAATTTCGCTGAGCTGTTTGGACACAGGCAGAGCGCACGTCCTACTGCTATGAGACGCTGAGAGACACTGATCATGAACAGGATGGGCTGTTCTATGTAAAACGAGGTCATGTGATTTTTCCAGCCAATCGCAACCATACACATCCCAGTCATGACGTCGCACACACATCTCACCCTGCTCTATTCTGTAAGCTTATTTGCTGGCCGCCAAAATGACAAGAAGCGCCGAAAATGGCGCGATATTAATAGATGATGCACAGATTTTAACCTAAATTATCGCATGATCTAAAAATTTCGATCAACATAAAAACTGTGCCGATTTCAACTTTGTCGATAATAATCGCTCAACATTAGTGATAAGAACCTGGCACCAAGCAAGGTGGTGTGCGACAATGGGAGAAATCTCCTTGCCGCCCTTAAGATCGGTAGGCTTGTGCACATCCATTGCCTGGCACATGTCATGAACTTGGTAGTGCAGAAATTTCTAAAGAGCTACCTGGGTCTTGACTGCCTGCTGAGGAAGGCTCAAGGTCTGAGCTCACACCTCTAGCGTTCGCACCCTGCTTCGTCCCGACTGACTGCGTTGCAGCGTCATCTTGGCCTCCCCGTCAACCACGTCTCGTTGATGTGGCAACACGCTGGAATTCCACCCTCCACATGCTCCAGTGATTGTGGCAGCAGCGTAATGCCATTACGCAGCATGAAGTGGCACATGGCCTATCAAGCAGTGGTGCGGACCTCGGGGTGTTGATCCATAAAGAGGGGAGGCAGGTGAAAGATCTCTGCACCATCCTTGTGAGTTTTGAAGAAGCCACCAAAATGGTCAGTGAGGACAATGCCCTTGTTAGCATGACCATTGTGGTGATATTAGTTCTGGAACAAGTGTTGGACACTCTGAAACGGCAGGTCCCAGCAGTGACGGGGGAGGAGGCGGACACAGATGCCGACACAGAGCCTTACTTGCAGTCGGATCAAGAAGGCCAGACAGTTTCCCAAATTTATAGGTCTTCGTTAGGCGGTGGTTCGGGGTCCAGGGCTGGTGCAGGGCGGTACTTCAGCTCTCAGAGTACAGTGTATGGGGCTAGCCAGGGCTGTATTGATGCTGAGGTTGAGGAAGCAGAGGAGGAGGATGAGGAATGGCTGGACACCGACGGTACTGATGTCCCTGCGTTGGAAAGAGGTTGGCACAGATTTGAGGTGGAGGAGGAAGACGAGGAAGATCTGTTTAGTGCCCCTTGACCCCGAGGCTTGGGAAATCCTGGCTGCATCTCTCACATGAGTGCTTGGATGCTCCATAACCTGGAACATGATCAAGGCAATCAAAATGAACAGCAGTTGCTGGGTGGCCACTCTACTTGATCCACGTTACAAAGCGAAAGTCAGCACTTTTCTTCCACCCACAAAAATTGACAGTTGAATGCAGGAATTTGAAACCGTGCTCATTGATCAACTCGAGATATCTGTTGCTTCACGTTCTAATGTCACGGTGGAACAATGTCAGCAACGTGACAGCAGTAGAGTGGCAAGTAGCCATAGTAGCAGCAGCAGCAGGCATTGTGGCAGAAGCCTAATGGGTGACCTCTGGCAATCGTTATTTACCACCTCACCAACACTTGTAATGCAGGGCACAAATCAGACACACAGATAGCGCCTTAAGACCATGGTCCATGACTACCTTTGGCTCAAAACCAATGTTTTTGGACATGTTACGGACTCAATCGACTTCTGATAGTCCAAAATGGATGAATGGCCGAGCTTGCTCGGCACGCCATAGAAGTGATCCTGCCCAGCAGCCAGCATCATCTCGGAACGGACCTTTAGCACAGCTGGAGGAGTGATAACTGACAAACGTATCCGGCTTTCCCCTGAGAATGTGGATCGTTTGACTTTTATCAAAATGAATCAAGCGTGGATATCTGATGATTTTGTTGCCCCAGTTGCTGAGTGATTAGTAGCAGGTCTACTTCACAATGAGAACTACACATTCAACTTTGAAAAAGAAATGGTCCTATTGAAAAAACTTTTTCAAAATACTCATTTCTTATTGCTAATTATATTCAGAGTGTCAAAAAGGTCATTTTGCTGTTTTTGAGGTCAGAAGACTGTATAAGACACCAATAGTAAAGGTTTTGTTGAAAAAAACCTTATTCCAATTACTTATTTCTTCTTGAAAATTTTAGCAGTGTCAATGGTTTTGGGGCCATGCTGCTGTTAAGAGACAGCAATAGTCAAGGTCCTTGTCATGTCAAGGGGGGTGCAGTGAGCCCTGACTGGAACCCAGCCCACTGTCCCTGCCTACTTGACGTGCTGCCCTAGGCGGCAGGCGGCAACTGGACGACAGTCCCTGCGCTACTAGAGTGCTGGGGCCATCAGAAGGAAGAATAGTCAAACAGTCCGGGTCAATAACAAATCAGGAACGCCAAGCCACAAAACAGAAACAGAAGGATGAACGTAAACAAGCCGAAGTCAAACACGAATGGGAGCGAGGTACAAAATCAGAAGACTAGCCGGGTCAGGAGAACAAGCCGGGGTCAGGTACACAGAGAAGCAAATACAAAATACAAACCAAGTAATCAGGCAGCCAGGAGAATATCACAGGCGCAGCACTCAGCTAGCAGGGAGTTTAAATGTGTTGCCCGGATACCGCCCCTGTAGCTGATTGGAGCGGCCTCCGGGTCCTCCCATTGGCTGGTGCGACACGCCCCCTGTCCGGAGTGGCTGGGCCTCTGTCACTTACAGAGCTGCCAGCAGAATGTGTATCAGGGTGGAGTCGCTGATCAGCTACTGCAGAACAGTGCTCCCTGAAAACCGAGCGCCGCCCAGCCCTGACAGTCCTATTCCAAAAAATTTTTGTCTTAAACAACCATTTCTTCTTCAAAATTTTAAAGAGTGTCCAAAAGGTCATTTTTGCAGCTTTTGGGGTCATTGGAGAATAATGTTCTCATCATGTGCATTTATGCCCCTCTTAATACACCCGATAATCCTATTTGCCTTGGCAGCTGCTGCTTGACACTGGCTGCTACAATTAAGTTTACTGTCCACCAAGATTCCCAAGTCCTTCTCCATGTACTTTTACCCAGCGTTTTTCCATTTAACATGTAATCATGTAATGGATTTTTCCTCCCCATGTGCATAACCTTGCATATATCTGTGTTAAACCTCATCTTCCATTTCTCTGCCCAGGCCTCCAACTTATCCAGATCTCTTTGTAATAACACATTATCCTCTATTGTGTTGATTACTTTACAGAGCTTAGTATCATCTGCAATAGCGGATACTCAATGTCCTATTCAGAGAAATCTTGTTTGAAACAGTCATTTCTTCCTGCAAATTTTATTCTGATGGTCCATAAGGGCATCTGTGCTGGTTTTGGGGTCATGCCACTGTAAAAGACACCAATAGTAAAGGTTATATTAAAATAAAGCTTATTTCACATACTCATTTCAAATTTCACATGCCTCTAGGCAATCAAAATGAACAGCGGTTACTGGGTGGCCACCCTCCTTGATCCATATTCCAAATCAAATATTCATGTGGACATGAAACTGTTAATAAACGACTGATGGCAGCCCTGGCTCCCACCGCACCCACTCTAACTATGGCCCTGCCAACTGAACCTCCGTGTTCCCCGTTGGGATGTTCTTCCTACCACCACATATATGACATGTTCATGGTCCCTGGTGCAAAAGGTGACAGGGGTCTCCTGCCAGTTACCATGTGCCATTTCCAATACCGATGTCGTCTTATGTTTCAAAGGAGCCCGTAGCAGCTGCTACCGCTGTACCTGCTGTGGCTACCGCTTCCTTTTCAGTTAGCCATTGAAAGGAATGAATTATTTTAGCCTGTGAATTTTTTTTCTGTGACTCTTAGAGCCTAATTGTCTTGACTAAGATGTACCACGTATCCAGTTTACTGTTGTGGATGGTAATTCCAGCTTCTCCTCACCTGTTTGGGTATAACAATGAACCTGGGCATTCTCTCCCACTGACTTTAATGGGAAACAGCGATTGATCGAAATCATAAATCGGAGCGATATTTCTCAAAATCGGCAATCGCTGAGATCTCAATATTTTTACTGATCACTCATCACTACTTACCATCTACTTGTTACCACTTTGGCATTTATATGAGTTTTTGATTGCTTCTTATTTCATTTTATGTGCTACGGGATGAAGGAAAATCGCAATTCTGTGACCGTTTTTTGTTTTTTATGGTGTTCACCATGCCGGTTAAATAACATGACAGATTTATAGAGTAGGTTGTTACGCATGCGGTGATACCAAATATACGTACCTTATTTATATTTGATCTTTTTTTGGAGTGATTGGTGTCTAGAAAGAGGAAAAGGGTGGTGTACGTGTCTTTATTCTATTTTTTGCGTTTGTGTTGTACTTTTTTACTTTTTTTTTCTTTACCCCATAGGGGACTTGTATCAGTGATCTTCAGATCACTGTTACAATGGAGAGCAGTACACAGCAGTACTGCTGTGTACTGCTCTCCATGGCAACTGTCAATCACTATGCCCAGCCATGCCCACAGTGCCTTTGTTAGGCTTCGGGGCTGCCAGGGAAGCCATCGGGGACAGAGGGACCTCCCTCCCTCTGTCTTTCCCTTAGGCTAATCAGCCATAGCTGGAGTGAGCTCCGGCCATGGGTGATGCAGCATAGGGCCAGCTGTAATATTCAGTTGGTCCCATGTTGCGATCATGTGGGCCCCGCTTGAGAGCCCACACGATGTCCAGGACTTACCCTTATGTCTATTTTTGGGGAAGTCATTTCCTGCTAGGACGTATGGGCATGTCCAATGTCGGGAAGGGGTTAAATTGAATATTGAATATTTTTAAGCAATATAGTATATAGTCATTTAAGCAATCCCCTACTCCCTATACCTTGCCTCTGGCCACAATTAGCATAGGTTAGTAGACAACCCTTCAGTGGAGAACACGATACATCCTGCAAAAGTTTATTAAATATATATATATATATATATATATATATATATATATATATATATATATATACTCACAGTATATATATGTACAGTGAAGGAAATAATTATTTGATCACTGACAAAGACATAAACAGTCTATAATTTTAAGGGTAGATTAATTTTAACATTGAGAGATAGAATATCCAAAATAAAATCCAGAAAATCACATTGTATAAGCTATATAAATTTATTTCCATTTTGCAGTGAGAAATAAGTATTTGATCCCTCTGGCAAACAAGACTTAATAGTTGGTGGCTAAACCCTTGTTGGCAAGCACAGCAGTCAGATGTTTTTTATAGTTGATGATGAGGTTTGCGGACATGTCAGGAGGAATTTTGGTCCACTCCCCTTTGCAGATAATCTCTAAATCATTATGATTTTGAGGCTGTCGCTTGGCAACTCGGAACTTCAACTCCCGCCATAAGTTTTCTATGGGATTAAGGTCCGGAGACTGGCTAAGCCACTCCATGACCTAAATGTACTTCCTTTTGAGCCACTCCTTTGTTGCCTTGGCTGTATGTTTTGGGTCATTGTCTTGCTGGAAGACACAGCCACGAGCCTTTTTTAATATCCTGGTGGAATGAAGATTGTTACTCAGGATTTTACGGTACATGGCTCCATCTGTTCTCACATTGATGTGGTGAAGTAGTCCTGTGCGCTTAGCAGAAAATCACCATTTTGCACCAAAAAACTGTTGACACCGTATTCTCTATATAAATGAACTGTTGTACACCAAAACTAGGTGCATTTGACACTTTTGAATGCGCCTAAAGTAGGCGCTTCAAATATGCTAGCAATGTTACGCTATGCAATGCGCCTTTTTTTTGGTATACGTCTAAATTGGGCACATTAAATATGTATACAAGGAATACCAGATGCCAGATTGTTGGCAGGTTTATATATTCAGGCGCATTATACATTCATTTAATGCACCTTAAAACTGGCGTGGAAGCGCCTGTTTTCTGACATGTCGCCCAATGTTTCCACCTCCATGCTTGACAGTGAGGATGGTGTACTTTGGGTCATAGGCAGCATTTCTCTTCCTCCAAACACAGTGAGTTGAATTAATGCCAAATAGCTAAATTTTTGTCTCATCTGACCACAGCACCTTCTCCCAATCACAGAATCATCCAGGTGTTCATTTGCCAACTTCAGACGGGCCTACACATGTGCCTTCTTGAGCAGTGGGACCTTTCGGCACTGCTGGATTTTAAACCATTACGGCGTAAAGTGTTACCAGTGGTTTTCTTGGTGATTGTACTCCCAACTGCATTGAGATCATTAACAAGTTCCCCCCGTGAAGTTTTAGGATGATCTCTCACCTTCCTCATGATCACGGATACCCCACGAGGTGAGATTTTGCATGGTGCCACAGATCGATGTTGGTTGACAGTCATTTTGTATTTCTTCCATTTTCTTACTATTGCAACAACAGTTGTCTCCTTCTCACTCTTACTTATGGTTTTGTAGCCCATTCCAGCTTTGTGCAGGTCTATGATGTCCCTGACATCCTTAGAAAGCTCTTGTAGTGTTGTACAGTAGAGGTTAGAGTCTGACTGATTAATTGAGTCTTTGGACAGGAGTCTTTATAAAGGTGACTGTTTAAGACAGCTGTTTTAATGCAGGTAACGAGTGAATTAGGAGCGTCTACTGTAGGAGCCAGAACTTTTAGGCCTCGTTCACACAGCTTAAAATGGGACTGATTCCAGCAGTACCGCGCGCCGTATTTGCGCTTCAGTACGGCTCCAATCCGTCCCAGTATCTACGGTAATCCACAGCTCTCATAGAGAACTGTGGATTCCGTCTCTTCTCCCCGCTCGGCGAATCCGCCGCGGGGGGAGAAAGTGACATGCACATTATTTACGGCGTGTATGCACCGTGAATAATGAATGTCTATGGGACCGCCGAGCTACCGGCCCCCCGCCCCGCCCCCGCTGCACGGCTGACAGCGTAATTGCGGGGCGAAATCCGTCCCCGCAATTCCGTCGGCAATAAGCCGTGTGAACCTTGCCTTACTCTTAGTAGGGGATCTAATGCTTATTTCTCTCAGCAAAATGTAAAGAAGTGTATATAATTTATACAATGTGATTTTCTGGATTTTATTTTGGATATTCTATCTCTCAACGTTAAAATTAACATACACTTAAAAATATATACTGTTCAGGTGTTTGTCAGTGGGCGAACTTACAAAATCAGCAAGGGATTAGATAATTATTGTTATGGGGGTTGACGCGGGTGCCGCTGCCCCCCGCGACCGCCGCTCTGCCCGCAGGGGGTCCGGCGCGGGTGCCGCGGCTACCCGTGACCATCCCCCTGCCACCCAAGGTCCAGCACCAAGCCACTTACCCGTCCGTGCTCCGGTGTACACTGCCCCTGCCTGTCCCGGCCGCCGCACGCGTACCCGCTCCTTAAGGCGCGCGCGCAACGGCTGGTCTGGATTTAAAGGGCCAATACGCCGGTAATTGGGTCAATTGCCGGCTGCTGGTTCTATATAAGGAATACGCCCCCAGCACTCTCTGCCAGATTGTTGGTGTATGTTTGCCTAGTTTAGAGTGTTGGAGAGTCCTGTCTGATTACCCGTGTACCAGTCCGTTCCGCTACGTTTCCTGACCTTGCCTGTTTGCCGTCTGCCCTGACCGTTTGCCTGTCTCTGACCACGAACCTCCGCCGCCTGCCCTGACCTCCAGCCTGTCCCTGACTACTCTTCTGGATTACGATTCTGTACCATGCAGTACCCCAGCCGCCATCGCAAGCAAGTCACGTCAGGGGTAGCGACCTGGTAGCCTCACGCCGCAGCAAGTCCATCCCGCTTTGCGGCGGGCTCTGGTGAATACCGGGGGCTGCTTAGACACCGCTCCCTGGCGTGGCTTAACTATCATCACTTGCGGTGGTCCAGCGAATCCACCGAACCCTCACAGCACAATCTGGCCATGGATTCCGCCAGGGTACCTCTGCCCGAACTCCGGAACGTCACGACGGCCGTCGCCTAGCAGAGCCAGCGTATTGACCAGCTCGCGGCCATGATGTAGAATCTCGCAGCCCGTCTACCTCCGCCTGCGGCTGCTGCTGCCTCGCCAGCACCAGTTGCTCCTGCAGCCATGGCTCTTCCTGCTCCTGCACCGGGACCTTCTCTGCATCTGCCGCTCCCGTCATGTTATGATGGAGACCCAAAGAAGTGCAGGGGCTTCATCAGTCAATGCTCAATCCACATTGAGATGTTGGGGCATTAACTCCCTACCGAGCGGGCTAAGGTGGCCTTCATAATTAGCCTCCTAACGGGCGAAGCTCTGGCCTGGGCCACTCTGCTATGGGACCGAGGAGATCCTCTGACAGCTAATCTCCAAGCTTTTCTTCAGGGGTTCCGCACTATCTTCGAGGAGCCTGGCCGCACCTCCTCCGCTGATGCAGCTCTG
The DNA here is from genome assembly GCA_025379985.1 of Phyllomedusa bahiana. Lineage (NCBI taxonomy): Eukaryota > Metazoa > Chordata > Amphibia > Anura > Hylidae > Phyllomedusa > Phyllomedusa bahiana. The sequence goes on from JAODAL010050329.1 coordinate 9,501, forward strand.
CTCCGTCTCCGTCAGGGCGACTCCACTGTGGGTCACTACTCTGTGCAGTTCCGCACCCTAGCCTCAGAGCTGGACTGGAAAATGAGGCACTGGTGGCAACCTTCTGGCAAGGCCTCTCTGGGCGCATTAAAGAGGAACTCGCTGGTCGGGACCTCCCATCCACTCTGGACGAACTGATTCGGTTAGCCACCCGAATCGACATACAGTTTGCTGAAAGACAACAGGAGATTCGCCTCCAATGGGAAGTCACTCGACCACGCCGGCTACCTCGTCTGGCTCCCATTTTTCAACGACCTCCACTTCCTCCACCAATGGTTCCTGAGGACGAACCCATGCAGGTTGAGAGAGCCCACCTGACCCAGGAGGAACGCTTGCAGCGTCGTCAGAAGCAACTGTGCTTCTACTGTGGCGGTTCTGGCCACTTCATTGGCGACTGTCCGGTACGTCCGGGAAACTCCCGCACCTAGGGCTCGTAGGAGAGGCATCCCTAAGTGTCAGTACGGCCTCTCCCCGTCTGACCATTCCCGTGCTCTGTGGAATCTCGCCAGACAGCACCTTCCAAGCCTCCGCCTTCCTTGATTCGGGGTCCGCTGGAAATTTTATCAGCCACGCGCTGGCATCCAAGTTTCGTCTCCCGGTGACCCCTCTGCAGAAACCAATGTTCGTCTCCTCTGTCAGTGGCGAATGCCTCAAGGATGCTATTCAGTTCTGCACTGCGCCTCTCACCTTGCAGATAGGCGCTCTACACAAAGAGACTCTGAGACTTCTCGTTCTACCTCGCTCTTCTGAAATCCTCCTGGGCCTTCCATGGTTGCAAGAGCATGCTCCGACTCTGGACTGGAACACGGGCGACATTGTCCATTGGGGCCCGCGTGCCACTTGCGTTGCCTCTCTGTAATCCGTCCTGCTCCACGATCTGCCTCTAGTAAGCCTACAAAACCTCTCCAGGTCTGCCCACTCCTTACCAGGATTTTGCCGACATCTTTTCCGAAAGACAGCCCGAAACTCTTCCTCCGCATCAGCCGTTCGACTGCCCCATTGACCTGCAACCCGGTACTACTCCTCCTCGAGGCAGAGTCTACCCTCTTTCTGTCCCAGAAACCAAGGTGATGTCGGAGTATATTCAGGAGAATCTCCGTAAGGGCTTTATACGTAAGTCCTCTTCGCCTGCGGGGGCTGGATTCTTCTTTGTCGAAAAAAAGGATGGAACTCTCCGGCCCTGTATCGATTACCATGGACTAAATAAAATCACCATAAAAAATCGATACCCCCTGCCTCTGATCTCGGAACTGTTTAATCGCCTACAGGGCGCAAAAATTTTCTCCAAGTTGGATTTACGCGGGGCTTACAACTTGATTCGCATCCGGGAAGGCGACGAATGGAAGACGGCCTTTAATACCCGAGATGGCCACTTCTAATATCTCGTCATGCTGTTTGGCCTCTGCAACGCTCCGGCAGTGTTCCAGAACTTCGTCAACGAGATCTTCCGCGACCTTCTCTACGTCTGTGTCATTGTCTATCTGGATGACATTTTAATCTTCTCTCCAGATCTAGAGACTTACTGCCACCATGTCCGCCAGGTGCTCAGATATCTCCGCACCCATCAGCTGTATGCCAAACTGGAGAAATGCCTGTTCGAACGTACCTCGCTGCCCTTCTTAGGGTACATAGTTTCGGAACAAGGTCTCCAGATGGATCCCTCCAAGCTTTCAGCGGTCTTACAGTGGCCTCGACCAGTGGGCCTTCGGTCCATCCAGCGCTTCTTGGGGTTCGCGAACTATTACAGGCAGTTCATCCCGCAATTTTCCACGCTGGTGGCCCCACTGGTAGCCCTCACCAAGAAGAACGCTGATCCCAAATCCTGGCCTCTCGTAGCCCAGGAGGCCTTTAATCGTCTTAAAGCAGCATTCGCTTCAGCTTCTGCCCTGTCTCGCCCGGATCCACAGCGTCCATTTGTTCTAGAAGTGGACGCTTCCTCAGTAGGTGCCGGCGCTGTCCTTCTTCAAAAGTCCTCCTCTGGAAGATTGCGTACTTGTGGTTTCTTTTCCAAGAACTTCACTCCTGCTGAACGTAACTACACAATCGGTGATCGTGAACTACTGGCCATAAAGTTAGCCGTGGAAGAATGGCGACACCTGCTGGAGAGGGCTCGCCATCCCGTTGAGATCTTCACCGATCACAAAAATCTCATGTATCTCCAATCTGCTCAGCGTTTGAATTCTCGGCAAGCCCGGTGGTCGCTCTTCTTCGCCCGCTTCAACTTTCTCCTTCACTTTCGGCCTGCCGAAAAGAACGGCACGCCCTCTCTAGATCCTCGGACATTGTGGGCCTTGAGCCGCCTCTGCAGCACATTATTCCTCCTGAACGGTTCCTCACGGCGTCTCCCGTGGATCTTCAAAATCGACCCCCTGGAAGGGCCTATGTCCGTACTTCAATGCGGCCTCGACGACTTAAGTGGGGACCTTCCTCTCGCTCAGGGTGCCATCCTGGGATCCACACGTCTCTCGAACTGATCTCGCGCTACTACTGGTGGCCCACTGTCGCTCAGGACGTTAGGGACTTTGTCCTGGCCTGTACCTCCTGCGCCCGTAACAAAGTTCCTCGCCTCAGACCCGGGGGTCTGCTTCAGCCTCTCCCGTTGCCAGAAAGACCTTGGATCCATATTGCCATGGATTTTGTTACTGACCTCCCGGCCTCCTCTGGAAACACGGTCATCTGGGTGGTGACTGATAGATTTTCTAAAATGGCCCACTTTGTTCCCCTGCCCGGGTTACCCTCTGCCCCCCAGTTGGCCCATCACTTCTTTCACCACATTTTTCGGCTACACGGGCTCCCATTGCATATTGTTTCAGATAGGGGGGGTCCAGTTTGTGTCTAAATTCTGGCGGGCTCTGTGTGCTCAGTTGTAGGTCCAGCTTGACTTCTCGTCTGCTTACCACCCTCAAACCAATGGGCAGGTAGAGAGGGTCAATCAAATTTTAGGTACCTATCTACGTCATTTTGTGTCCGCCCGTCAGGATAACTGGTCTGATCTCCTCCCCTGGGCAGAATTTTCCTATAATTCATTAGACTCTGAGTCTGCTGGAGCCTCTCCCTTTTTTGTTGTATTTGGGCTACATCCCCGCCCGCCTCTCCCTTTGGCTATCTCATCTCACATCCCTGCCGTTGATGCCCAAGTGCGGGACATCAAGGCACTTTGGCAAGTCACACTACAGGCCCTTCTACGGGCCTCTGCTCGCACCAAAGCCCAGGCTGACAGGTACCGGAGACCCCCACCCATATTTAAGCCGGGTGACAGGGTTTGGTTATCGGCTAAGTATATTCGCTTCAAGGTGCCCAGTCACAAGTTAGGCCCTAAGTATTTGGGTCCTTTTGTGGTACTTCGGGAGCTAAACCCGGTGTCCTACAAGCTCCGCTTGCCCCCCACTCTGCGCATCCCGAACGCCTTTCATGTCTCCCTCCTCAAACCGGTGGTGCTGAATCGCTTCTCCCGTGGATCTGTCTCGCCTTCTCCTGTGGCCAAAGCTGGTAACATCTTTGAGGTCAAGGAGGTGCTGGCAGAAAAGACAGTGAGGGGGAAGCAGTTCTTTCTTATAGATTAGAAGGGGTTCGGGCCCGAGGAGCGTTCGTGGGAACCCGAGGCCACTCTGTCGCCGGACCTCCTCTCTAAGTGCCGAAAAATGAGGGGGAGACCTAAGGGGGGGTACTGATATGGGGGTTGACGCGGGTGCCGCTGCCCCCCGCGACCGCCCTTCTGCCCGCAGGGGGTCCGGCGCGGGTGCCGCGGCTAACCGCGACCACCCCCCTGCCACCTGAGGTCCGGCACTAAGCCACTTACCCATCCGCGCTCCGGTGTACGCTGCCCCTGCCTGTCCCGGCCGCCGCGCGCGTACCCGCTCCTTAGGGTGCGCACGTGACGGCTGGTCTGGATTTAAAGGGCCAGTACGCCGGTAATTGGGTCAATTGTCGGCTGCTGGTTCTATATAAGGAATACGCCCCCAGCACTCTCTGCCAGATTGTTGGTGTGCGTTTGCCTAGTTTAGAGTGTTGGAGAGTCCTGTCTGATTACCCGTGTACCAGTCCGTTCCGCTACGTTTCCTGACCTTGCCTGTTTGCCGTCTGCCCTGACTGTTTGCCTGTCTCTGACCACGAACCTCCGCCGCCTGCCCTGACCTCCAGCCTGTCCCCGACTACACTTCTGGATTACGATTCTGTACCACGCAGTACCCCGGCCGCCATCGCAAGCAAGTCACGTCAGGGGTAGCGACCTGGTAGCCTCACGCCGCAGCAAGTCCATCCCGCTCTGCGGCGGACTCTGGTGAATACTGGGGGCTGCTTAGACTCCGCTCCCTGGCGTGACTTAACTATCATCGCTTGCGGTGGTCCAGCGAATCCACCAAACCCTCACAATTATTTTCCTATATGTATATATATAGTGAAGGAAGTAACTATTTGATCCCTTGCTTATTTTGTAAGTTCGCCCACTGACAAACACCTGAACAGTCTATAATTTTAAGGTTAATTTTAACCTTTTTACGTTGAGAGATAGAGGCGACATGTATGAAGCTCGCCGGGTCGGGGCGCGCTTTTCCGCCAGTTTTCCGGTGAAAGCTGCGCCTGATTTATGTCGGGGACGGGGCGCGCTCATACATAGCATGTAAAGTCTGCCGCTCCTCGCCAGTGTGTGGGGCGCAGTGCGGGGACTGAGGCGCAGCGTGGGGCTGCGCCTAAGATTCGCCGTCCGAGGAGGTGCGCTCGTCATGGGGGGAAAAGTTCCCGGTGCCTCCCAGTGTGGGGGGTTTGGTGTGCAGGACTTAGCGCAAAAAGGGCGGCCGAAAATCGTTCCGAGGGGGACAGGCGGAAAAACAGTGAAAATCTTCCACATTTGGGTGCGGAGTATAAAATAAAAAATCCCCTTTTAAAAAGGCGGAAAATATTCTCAGAAAAGAGCTAAAACCAAAAAAAAATAAATACATAAAAAAAATCACTTCCAATACCAAATTCAAAATTGGGATAGGGGAAATTGGCCGGAAAAAGTTTTCAAATTCGAAAGTATTCTCAGGGTCGGCAAAAACCCCGGCCAATCAAAAATAGGAGCGACAGGAACCAAAAAAACCTATGGAGAAATATTGGGGCCCAAAACAAAAACAAAGGGGGGACATTTTCAAAATACATAAAAATGCAAAAAAGAGCTAAAGGCTGAGCTACGGGGGCTTGGCTACCCTCGGCCAATCAAATGGGATGACTTTTGCCATTATAGCCTATGGAGAAGTTTGAACCAATAAAAAACCCAAAGGCGGGATAGTTCAAAATACAGTAAAAATGAAAGAAAAGAGTTTTTGGGTTAACTACGGGGGCTTGGCAGCTCAGCCCAAAAAAAAATAGGGAGCGCCCAGAACCCTTTAAAAACCCTAGGGAAACTATTGAAAAAAATCAAATTCAAAGGGGGGGAAATTCAAAATACAGTAAAAATACGAATGAGCTGGATTGGTTGAGCTGGGGGGCTTGCTATCCCGCCAATCAGAGGCGAGCTTTTTTCCCCATTGTAGTCTAGGGAGAGATGGGCGAAAAAAAGGGGCAATCTCGGCCTTAGCGCCGTGAGGCAGGATTTGGAATAAAAAAAATTATTTTTATTAATGAAAAAAATTCTCTGAAAAAGAGCGAAACCTTCTTTTAAAAACATTAAAAAAATCCCGAACAAAGCATTTGTCGCCGAGACCGGCGTACATAAGGGAAATTGGGGGTTTTAGAAATACCCGGGGAAAAACAGTAATTTAAATTCTGGGGAAACTCTTCTCATTTGGTCGCATAAAAAAGCGAATCAGAATAGGGGCGACAGGTCCCCTTAAAACCTATGGAGAACATTGACCAAATCAGAAAGGGGGCGACAGTGCCCCCTTCAAACCCATAAAGGAGTATTGACCAATCAGAATGGGAGCACAAAGACCCATTATCCTATGGGGAAGTTTTTACCAAACAGAATAGGAGCGACAGTGGCCCATTCAACCTATGAAGGGGTATTAACCAACAGAAAAGGAGCGACAAGACCCATTAAATCCTTGGAGAAGTTTTGACCCAACAAAATCAAAGCGGACTTTTAAAACAGAAAAAAACAGAAAAGAGGTGATTGGGTGACAGTGGGGGGCTTGGCTATCCCAGCCAACAGACGCGGCACCTTCTCCCCTTTTAGTTATGGAGAATCGGGGCAAAGCAATCTCGGCGCTCAGCCCGTTAGCAAAGGGTATTAATAAAAAAAAACATTTTTATTAAGGTAAAACATACAATAAAGCCTGAAAAAACCCACTCTAAAAATAAATCATTTAAAACCCCGAACAACGCGTTTTTCGCCGAGACCGGGAAATAGGAAATGCAATAAAGAATTGCCGGGAAAAACAGTAATTCAAATTGTTTAAGCCTTCTGATTGGTCGGCTTAAACCACCCAAACAAATAGGAGCGACAGGGGCCTATTATATCCAGGGGGGCATTGACCAAACAAAAGGAGCGACAGTGGCCCATTCTAACCTATGGAGAAATATTGACCCAAACATATTCAAAGGCGGGACTTCAAATCAGTAAAAAAGGCAGAAACGAGCTGATTGGTTTTAGGGCGGGGCTTGTACACTTTCCAAAGTGCGAGCTACTTTTTCATAAGCATGGGGGAAAAAGAAAATTTCCGACGAGCTCGTGATTGGTAAATTTAAAAAAGGCACGGTTTTGGGCCAATGGGAGAGCGAAGCGACGCTCCCCATAGGTTTTCCAGCAATCTAAAAAAAAAAATTACATGGCCGAAACAAATGATAAGATACGAAGTTGTACCATGTGTATATAAATGAAAATAATATGGGGTTAAAAAAAAAAAAATATTAAATAAAATCATTTTTTTTCTTTATTTTCATTATCAAGGATCAATAGTATGGGGCAAAGAAAAAAAGAACAAACATGATTTTTGGAATTTTATTTTTTTCTTTACCCCCATATTATTTTTTTTTATAACACACGGGGCAACTTCTTAGTCTTATCATTTTTGTTTCGGGCCCTGTACGTTTTATTTCGATTGCATTAGAAAACCCCTAGGACTTCGCTCGCTCCCCCTTGGTCCAAATAACCGCGCCCCTTTTTTAACTTGCCAAATCACAGAGCCGCTCGGAATTTTTTTCCCCCTAGAAATCTGGGGAAAGTAGTCGCGCTTGATTGGAAAGGGGGAAGCCCCGCGTTCAACAAATGTTTTTTCCCCTTTTTACGAAAATTTGAAGTCCACCTTTAAATATGATTGGTCAAATTTCTCTTAGGTTAGAAGGGGCCACGTGCCCTTTTCTGATGGTGGTTTATGCCGCCAATCGAGAGCTTAAAACAATTTGAATTACGATTTCCCAAAAAATTTTTTATATTGCAATTTCCTATTAGCCCCGGGTCTGGGGCGACAAACGCGTTTTGGGGTTTTTAACTGATTTATTTTTAGAGAATTTTTAGCCTTTATCTGATAATTTTTACATTAATAAAAATGATTGTTTTATTTATATCCATGCCCCACGGCGCTGGGCGCGAGATTGCATTGGCCCATCTCTAAAACCAAGGGGAAGAAGCTCGCGCCTGATTGGTGGGTAGCCCAACCCCCGCTAGCTCAGCCAATCCGGCTTTTCGTATTTTTTTTGTATTTTTAACTGTCCCCCCTTTGATTTTGATTTGGGCAAAATTTCTCCCCTAGAATAATGGGCCTTTTTCCCCATTTGATTGGCCGAAAAAAACCCAAACCCCCGCTAGCTCAACCCAAACAGCTTATTTTGTATTTTTACTGTATTTTTTAACTGTCCCCCTTTGATTTTGATTGGGCCAAACTTCTCCCTAGGTTTTAATGGTTTACCGTTGTCTTTTGATGGGGTTTCTGCCCCCAATGAGAATAGCTTTCGAATTTGAATTACTTAAATTTTCCCGGCAAATTTTTAATAACCTAATTCTGAAAATTGGGGCCTTTTTTAGGGTTTTTGGGAAAGTGGGGTTTTTTTTTTTTATTTTATTTCGGGGGGTGTGAGCTTTTTTTACAATTGGGTTTTTTTTTGGAATTTTTTCGGAATATATTGGGGGCCCCCGGGGGGGGGCGGGGTGGGGGGGGCCTTAAGGGGGCCCGGGGGCCGGGGGATTTGCGTAGCGTCTTCTTTGTTCCTCGCAAGTTGTTCTCGCTCACTTCGGCCCGGGAAACATTTAGGGCCAAAAAAATGGTCTGCCTGGTCGGTGCTTTCCGGCGCTTTCAATGCCCCCCGCACCCTTTGCCCACCGGGGGCTTTAACATGTCGGGGTTTTCGAAACCCGCCCCATCCCCCCCCGGGGGCGGGCCCACAGCGCGCCCCCAAACCCCGCCCCCAATTGCCCGGGCCCCTTATGGGGGGCCCCAAAAGGGGCCCAAAGTGGCGGGGGGCTGGGGGCCTAACACCCCAAACCCTGGGGTTTTCCAAAAAGGTTTCGCCAGAAAACGGGCGGGGAAAAGGGGATCATTTCTGTCGCCCCCAATATTCCAAAAATAAAAAACAGAAAAACACGTTGTTTTAAAATTTTGTATAAAAATAATTTTTTTTCTTTTTTTCTGGACAAATATTATTTCCCGGGGTGTAAAAAGATTAAAATACCCGCCCGGGGAGGAAAATTTTTCTTCTTGGTTTTTTTCGGGGAATTGAAAAAAATTCACAAAAACTTTTTTTCCCCTCAGGTTATTTGGGTTTGGGGAGCTATTTATTGAAAAAATACTGTGTTTTTCTTTTTAAATCATTATGACAAACCCAAAAAATCCCCAAAAGACCCCGGGTCAAAAGGGGTTTTATCCCTGGTGATTTTTGGGCTTGTAAACATACAAAAAGTTGACACAAATGGTTTTTAATGGGGTAAATCTCACCGTTTACCTGTTTGCTTTTTAATCCGGTGGGGCAAAAAGTTGAATGAGTTTTGGGGGGTTTTGGATTGGAGTCCTGGGGAAAGCAAAAAATTTTTCAAACTTACGGGGAAAAAGGGAGTTTAACTGTATTTTAAAAAAGGGGAAAGGGGTACCAAAAAAATATCCAAGGGGTTAAAGAAAAATGTCAGTCCGCAGTGTTAAAACCCGGATTAACAAAAGGAAAATCAGGGGGTCTGTAAAAAACCAAAAAACCCCAATGCCAGGAAAATTGTTGGGGGGCCAAAAAGAAAAACCCCCCAAATAACATCACTGAAATACCGGGGGCTCCTGGAAAAAATAGCGCTGTGGCTTTTCAAGATGCCAATAAGGAGGACTTTGAAGAAAAAAGGGGGCGATTGGTTGGGGGTGGGGGGGAAAGAACACAATTATGGGGGCAAAAGCCACAAAGGGATCTTGCCTACAATAAAGGCCCAAACAGCCAGGAAAAACCCAAACCTCAAAAAATTCTGGGAAAAAGGGGAAAATTTGGGGTGATGAGACCCAAAAACGATCTTTTGGGCCAAAAACCCTTAAAAGTTTTTTCCCTTTGGGAGGTGTCAAAAGGGTATGATGAAAGGGAAAACCATTCCCTTTTGTTTAAAACATTTGGGGGGTCGGGATAGCCCCAAAAAAAAGCATGGGGAAAAAAGTTTTGGACGGTTTCCGGTTTTTTTCCCGTCACTGGGGGTTTAAATTTCTCCCCAAACAAATAAACAAGGGGAAAACAATGAGGGTTATCCTCCCGGGAAAAAAAACATAATCATAACACCTTTAGTGTTTTCTTAAATCAAATTCCCTTTAAAGGGGGGCTTTTAGACAGCCCGCGGTAGCGGGCCTCTCCAGCTATAAAATGTAAATTCCTTTGGCCAAAAAAAACCCTGACACCTGCCTGCAAGGCTTCATTGGACTGCAAACCCAGGCTGGGTTGGAAATGGGAGTAGGCCCAAACCCCCCCGTCTTTTGGGGTAAATCCCTTAAAAAAACCCCCCCGATTAACCACATAGCAGTTTTGCAAAAGTATATTTAAAAAATGTGGGCAGTGGGGGGCCCCGGAAATTTCTGGGACATTAGTATACATGGCTTTTTACCAAAAAGAGACAAAGGGGATCTCGGTGGGGGACTTTTCGGGGCCCTGCCAAACGGCCCCTTGGGGGTTTCCTAATACCCCCCCCCCCCCTCTGGCCCCAAAACGGGGTTTTTTTGGGGGAACTCTAGCCCCCAAACCCGTACACCCTTGGGTAAGGCATCCGGGGGGTTTTTCCCGGAAAATTTGGGTGGCCTTGCTCTCGGGGGAAAGAGAAATTTCCGTTTAAGCGAGAAACCAAAACGGGGTTAATGCGCAATTTTTTCATTTTTTTTTCCCGCCCTCCATTTTAGTGGGGGGCAAAGGTCGGGGTTCCCCGCCGGAAAAATCCTTACTAAGGGAGGTAATACCCGAGGGGTTTTAGTGCCACTTTATGGCCAAACAATCCTTTTCCCAAAAGGCCCTAAATTTTCCCCTTGCTGGGGAGAGCTTCCTAATTAGGTTTCATTACCCGGGGGCCTTCAAACCCTTTATCACCTGTGACTGACTGCAACCCCGACCCAAAATCTGAAGGCCATCTGGGGCCACAAACTCCCCGGGAGAAGTCCGGGGGGGTACCAACTGGTTTGCTCCCCAAAGGGGCCCGTTTCAGCTCCGGGAAAAAACCCCTTTTTGGTTGGGGGACCCTTTAAACATGGCCCAGGGTTTTTCCCCTTTTTCCAAACCGTCAAAAGGGAGGGGTATCTCGGCAAAAACCCAGGGGTAAATTTCCCATAATAAACCGACCCATGCCAAGGGGAAATGGCTGACCCGTTTTTGGTGAAGGGGGGGGGGGCCATTTCGGGAATTTTTTTCGGGCTTTTTTCTTGGGGTTTTTAATTAAACCCCCCTTCCCCACCAAGTGCCCAAGTACTTGGGCCCTTCCCCAGGGCGCATTTACTGGGATTAAATTGTAAAAACCGGCCTTCCCCAGGGGGTTCCCAAAAAACCCGCCTGAACTTTCCCCAGGGGGGTCTCCCCTTTCCCGGGCTGAAGATGCCAAATGTATCTAAGTTTGGCCGGCCAACAAAATTTTCCCGGGGGGCATTTTAAAATTGGCCATGGCCCTTGGAAAGTGTCCCGGGGGCCCCCGTAACCCCCAAAAGGCCAAACCCAAAATAATGGGGAAAGGGCCCCTGGGGGTGGAAAAAGCGGGCTTTCTCTGCTTTTTTGCCCCCTGGGGATCTGGGAATAATTTCGTGGGTCTAAGGGGGGTAATTTATTAGCCAGCCCAACCGCTCAATTCAAAATCGCTACCCTGGGGATTTGGGGAGGCATCCCCCCTAATACTTCATTTTTTAAACCCCGGGTATTCATGCAAAAATCTCCCTTCTCCATGGTCTTTTGTCTGTAAATAGGGGTTTGGGCCATCCACTTTTGGAACCTCTTTAAAAATTTCCCCCAAAATTTTAAAAAATTTTTGGGCCTCTTTGGCCCATAAACCTTCCCCAGGGCTTCCGGGAAAAACCTTTTTGGGTTAAATTTTATCGGGGCCCGGGGGGCTGTTTAAATATTCATGGGGGTTTTCCCAAATTTGTAAGGCCCGGGGTTTTTGAACAAATCTTTTTTTTGTTTAAGGGAGTCCTTGGGATTCTTGTTCTTTGGGGGGAGGACAGGTTCTCTGCAAAAAATTTATACCTCCCCTTCGGACGTAGGGGTTTTCCCGTAAAGGAAGGAGACTTGGGGGCCCCCCCTTTTTTCTCCAGTGTTTTTAAAAAGGTTTTGGGGGGGGGTTTCACCTGGAAAGGGGTTTTTCTTCCTGGCTGATGTTTTCCCCGTAGTTAATTTTCCTATCTTTCAACCCATTTCATAAGGGCCCTGCCCTTGGCCCCAAAAACTTCCCCTTTTAACAGGGGGATTAATTTCCCAAACACCCGGGGCTCCAAATGGAAAAAGTCTTTGTTTGGGAGGAAACCATTTTAAAATCCCGGACTGGGCGTTTTGCACAGCAGAAGATGTTTTCCTTTTTCCACAGGCATCACCCCGGGGTATTCTCTCCTGCCCTTGGGCTAAAATGTTCTTCACACTTTTTATGAGGGGAAATAACCTCCCGCCCTTTCCCCGGTTTCCTCCCCCACATCCAACCGCCCCCTGGGTTTCCTGGGATACAAAAATTTAAAAAAGGGGAGAAACCCGGGGGAGGTTGGGGTAAATTCCCTAATTTAAAATTTAAAAGGGGAAAGGTAACGCAGTCCCCGGTTTCCCCGTCCATCCTTCCTTTTCCACCTTTTTTTGGGATGGCTTTTTAAGGTTTTTAAAACGCTCCACCCAAGCCCTCCCTTTTGGGGGGGGGGGTAGACGGAGGGGGGGGCGCAATTGGGGGGACTTTCAGAAATTTTTTGCACAGGGTTTTCTATCCCTTGGAAAAAGAACGGGGTTTCCCTTTTATTTGTTAGGATCTTCTTGGGGGAATTTCCCGGGGTTTGGGGGAAAACACGAAAAACTCCCCCGGGTATACCTTGGGAGGGTATTTCGAGGGGAAAAGGGGTTGGGGGTAAGGGTGGGCATAATTCCAATTATTTAAGGGGTTTTAAAGGGGCCCCCCGGGTGAAATTTTTCCCCAGGTCCCTACCCCGCTCCCAAACTATTTATTTCAAAGGGGACCTAATATTGGCCCAAAGGGGGAAAAGGGAAAATTCCCGGGAAATTTTTTCAATGGGGAAGTCACTGAAACAGGGGGCAAGGCCGGGAGGAAAGGGGGCCTTTATCTCCCCCCGGGGGGAAACATCCGGGGGGGGAAAAAACGCTGCAGGATTTCCCCTTAAGCGTTTTTCCCCCCCTAAATGACCCCCTTAAAAAAAGGGAGGGGGCCAGTGACAGGACCACCCGGACTAATGGGACCCCGGTATAAAAAAAATTTCCCCTCCACCTATCCCATTTTGGTACACGGTACAATAAAAACAATTTTTGAAGGCAAATTTGGGGGGAACCGGTTTTTTGCCCCGGGTCCTGGGGTTTCCCCTTGAGGACAGGGCAAGCCCCCCTTGCCCTTTTTAATGTCAAGTCCTGGGAGCTGAGCTGTACCAAAATTCCATCTAGGGGAAAATCTAACTGGGGAATGTTTTTGGGTCCCATTACCCTCACAAAAATTTTTCCCCACCCGGGGCCGATAGCGGGGGAAAAAAAGGGTTACCTCCTGTTTCCCCCAAAACCAGGGTTAAAAGGGCCCCTTTGGCTCCCGGACCCTCCTTTCTTTTCCCCCCCAAAGGGCCAAAAACAGGGGCTTGTCACGGCCCCAATCATCTCATTTCCCTTAAATTTCTCACCACCCCCGCAAATTTTGGGGTCAGAGTACCCCCTTTTGTCGCCAGGTTTAAATTGGGCCAGGGGTAAACCTTTTGGGGTTTTTCCCCCCCGAATACAAGTAAACCCCCCGGGGGTTTTTCCTGGGGCCCGTTCTTTAGGAAAAAAGGGGCCAATTGAGTGTAACCGGGCCCCGAGTCCAACCCGTGGGGGCATCCCGGGTTCCCCTTAAGTTGGGGCACATTTTTGGGGGCCCTTCCCCAGTTCGGCCTGGGGACTGATGTCGGTTGGGGCCAAAAAAGGGTTCCCCGGGGGGGGCCCCAGAGAAGTTCCCTGGGTTCTTTTGGTGAGGGGGCACCCGGGGTGCCATTTTCCCGGGCCCCGACTCGCCAACCAAAAAAATTTCCCCGGACAACCCCTTTACCGGGGTCGGGCCAAACCCCCGGACTTTGGGAACCCCCCCTTTGCAAGGTTTTGGGTCCCACTTCCGAGGGTCTCCATTCTTTTGGGCCCCCCAGTTGGGTATTTCAGGGCTTTAAATACCCCTAGGGCTTCTCCTGGGGGAAAAATTCCATTTTGTCCCCCCAGGTCCATTGCCGGGTTGGGGGTCCCCCCGCGGGAAAAAAAACACAAAAAAAAAAAACCGCATGTGGGGCGCGGAAGAAAGTGCATTTAAACGGGGGCCATGGGCCACCCGCTCCACCATTTAGCTGGGGGAGCATACCTCCGGCTGTAACCATTTCTGGACTAGAAGTTTTGCAAGCCCAAAAAATGGGGACCTTTGGGGGGTTTCCCCAAAAATGTACGCCCCCTGGGTCCCTTGGGCCGAACCGCCCAAAATCAAGCCAAGGCGGGCAAGGATCCTTTCCCCTTTTTTAAAATTTGGGGGACTCCCCTTTGCGTTTGCAAGGGGAAGATCGTAAAATGCCTTCTTTGGGGGGTTTTTCGTTAAAAAAGGGGGGGCCCGAACCCCTTTTAAAACCCTTGCTCCGGGGGGTAGCTTTTCCCGGTCTTTAAACCCCTGTTTTTAAAAAACAGTGGGAAGGGTTTTTAAAGTGTCCTCCCCCGGTCTCTTCTGGAGAGTCCCCCTTGTTTAAGTTTCCCTTCTGGTGTGATGGCCGCCCCATGGAATTTTTGGGGTAGCTTTGGGGTCTTTTGGGCTTGGGATGGGGCCTCCCTCCCCCCGGACATTTTGGGTGCATTTAGTAGTGATTTGTGGGTTTGCTGCTGCGCTGTGGCCTGTTTTTCTGAGCCTTTCATGGTTCCCTTTTGCTTTTCCCGCTGCTGCTCAAAAGGGGGGATTTTTTGCTGGGCCCCTTTAGGGCTTCCCCTGTGAGCCCGTCTTTCGGGTGAGCTGTGGCCCGGGTTTTTTGCTGCAGATTTGCCCGGCACTTGGTGCTTGAAAGAGTTTCCCCCATAGTGGAAGCAGGCTTTGGGGGTGTGCCGCTTCCCTTTCCCTCATTTAGGGATCCGCCCAAAGGTTTTGCATGGGAAAAAAACCCGGGTTTTGACCCTCCCTTTTTTCCAGGGCCGGCGTTTATTGCTCCAAAATCAAATTAAAAAAGGGGAAAAAAAACAAAAGCAGCTTATCCTCAGCCAAACCAAAAAAATAATCCCTAAAAACCCTTCCCGGGGTTGGGCTACTCACCGTTCCCTTTTAAAAATGTTTTATAGACAGCCTGCGGTAGGTCCTCTCCAGCTATCACTGTCAGCTCCCTTTTTGGGCCCAAAAAACATGCACATGACCCTGCCCAAGGGGGTTACCCTAAAGGGCTCCCCCAAACCCCGGCCCTGGACTTTTTTAACTTTGGGGGTGCCAACCCCCCAGGTCTTTTGGTTTTTTCCCTTAAAAAAACCCTAACCCCAAAAACGCCCCTAGCGTTTGCTAAACGTATATTTAAAACCGGGGGTCAGTGGGGTTTTCCCAAATTTCTGCTGACACCCGTAAAAATGGCTTTTTTTAAAAAACACCGAAAAACCCCGGCATTCGCGGAAAAATATGGCCGGGGGACCACGGGGGTTGTGGTTTCCTACCCATGGAAGTGGGTTGTGATGTTTTGAGAATGTGTGAGTTAAAAGGGAAAGGTTTAAAGTTTTAAGGAAAAAATGAAATGCAGCACGTTATCAGCAAATACTGGGAGGCAAATTTGCATCATCAGCCCCCCAAGCTGCGCATTTTGGGGTACTTGGATGTTCCCAAATGACAAAAGAACCCAAAAAACAAAAGGGCCCAAATCCCACCCGGGCTTGGTGACAGCAGAACAAAGTGAAGGTTCTGGAGTGGCCATCTCAGTCTCCGGATCTCAATATCATTGAGCCACTCTGGGGAGATCTCAAGCGTGCAATTCATGCAAGGCAGCCCAGGAATTTAAAGGAACTGGAGGCTTTTTGCCAAGAAGAATGGGCAGCTTTACCATCTGAGAAAATAAAGAGCCTCATCCACAACTACCACAAAAGACTACAAGCTGTTATAGATGTTAGAGGGGGCAATACAGGCTATCAAAAGCTGGGGTATATGAACTTTTGATCAGGGCCATTTGAATGTTTTTGGTTGTCATTATGATTTAAAAAGAGAAACACAGTCGTTTGCAAATTAATTGCTTCACCCAACCCACTAACATGAGTGGAAAAAAAAGGGTTTTTCTGTTTATTTTATTTTTGAAAAAAGAAGCAAAATGCTGCCAGGGTATGTAAACTTTTGAGCACAAGTGTGTATATATATATATATATATATATATATATATATATATATTTATATCAAGTGTTAAAAAGAAAAAGAGAGACACAAAGCACACAATAGTGAAGTCTATTAGGGTAAGAAAATTTTAAAAACAGGTGGGAAAATACACTCACCTGTATCGTTGTGCAATTGCAGTAGAGGCACAACACTCAGGGAAGTTTGGTATTAAGAGCGCTCTGGTTTGTAGCTCTAGTCCACGGCAGCCTGCGATCCTGTGCCTGCATTGACAAAACTCCGGCCAGTGCAGGAAGAGATAGGAAACGATCCCCGTCCGGGAGAGAAAAAGGAGATTCGGCGCTCGTGGATATGAAAGTAAGTGCTCTATTCCAGATTAGGAATAAGAACAATTTATTGTTTAAAAACAACGTATTAACCTACGCGTTTCGCGCCTATACTAGCGCTTCATACAGGGCCGCCATGCAGGGGGTACAGCCAGTACTCCTGTACCGGGCCCGGTGAAACATGGAGCCCCACGGCAAGCAGGCCTTCTTGTTTCATAATCTGGTCAGCCTGTACACGGGCCCCGCGGCACTGCTGACCGTCCGCAGGGGCCCGTGCGGCTCAGTGTGTGAAGAGGGACCCATGCGGCTCAGTGTGTGAAGAGGGGCCCCTGCGGCTCTGTGCGTGAAGAGGGGCCCATGCAGCTCAGTGTGTGAAGAGGGGCCCATGCGGCTCAGTGTGTGAAGAGGGGCCCGTGCGGCTCAGTGTGTGAAGAGGGGCCCGTGCGGCTCAGTGCGTGAAGAGGGGCCCGTGCGGCTCAGTGTGTGAGGAGAGGGGCCGCACTCCGATCGCAGCAGTCACTGCTCTGTACGTCACGACTCCGATCACAGGAGACGCTGGAAGGAGGTGAGAGACGCTGCTGCTGTCAGTAAAGAGAAGTCCTGAGAGTCAGAGCGCACCCCCCTCTCCTTACACACTGGGATAATGGGAGGAAGCCCCCTCTTTGCCCCTGTGGCTGTGGAGGGGCCTGTGGGGGTGCTGTGTGTGAGGCTAGGTGGGGAGGCATTGTGGAGGCTGTGTGTGGGGGCTGTGGGGAGGCTGTGTGGGGAGGCATTGTGGAGGCTGTGTGGGGAGGCATTGTGGGAGCTGTGTGGGGAGGCATTGTGGGAGCTGTGTGGGGAGGCATTGTAGGAGCTGTGTGGGGAGGCATTGTGGGAGCTGTGTGGGGAGGCATTGTGGGAGCTGTGTGGGGAGGCATTGTGGGGGCTGTGGGAGGCTGTGTGGGGAGGCATTGTGGAGGCTATTTGGGGAAGCATTTTGGAGGGGCCTGTGGGGAGGCTGTGTGTGAGGCTGTGTGGGGAGGCATTGTGGAGGCTGTGTGGGGGCTGTGGAGGGAGGCTGTGGGGAGGCTGTGTGGGGGCGGGCTGTGTTTGGGGGGGCTGTGTGTGGGGAGGTTGTGTGTGTGGGGAGGCCGTGTGTGTGGGGAGGTTGTGTGTGGGGGCTGTGTGTGTGGGGCGGTGTGTGTGGGGGGGGCTGTGTGTGGGGAGGCTGTGTGTGGGGGCTGTGAGTGTGGGGGCTGTGTGTGGGGAGGCTGTGAGTGGGGAGGCTGTGAGTGGGGAGGCTGTGTGTGTGGAGGCTGTGTGTGGGGGGCTGTGTGGGGAGGCGGTGTGTGAGGCTGTGGGGAGGCTGTGTGGGGGCTGTGGGGAGGCTTTGTGGGGGCTGTGGGGCGGCATTGTGGGGGCTGTGGGGAGGCTGTGTGGGGGCTGTGTGTGGGGGCTGTGTGTGTGGGAAGCTGTATGTGGGGAGGCTGTGGGGGGGAGGGCCTGTGGGGGGGGGAGGCTGTGGGGGGGAGGGCCTGTTTGTGAGGCTGTGGGGGGGGGGGGAGGGCCTGTGTGTGAGGCTGGGGCCGCCGTGTGTGTGTGTGGGGAGGGGCCAGATGCTTCAACTGTATGGGGCCCTGAAATTTCTGATGGTGGCCCTTATATATATAGATAGATAGATAGATAATAAGATGGTGGAGTGGCTGAGGGAAGGTACTCTATGCTGGGATCTACAGCTGTGTAAGGAAAAAATC
>JAODAL010050330.1:0-27484 GCA_025379985.1 Phyllomedusa bahiana
GCTGGGGTAGACGGTAGACACGCAGGAGGTCAGGACAGGCGTCTCTGGTTCGTAGTCGGTAAACGTAAGCAGACGGTCGGTACATGGTAAGGCAAACAGGAACTCTCTGGACAGCTTTCTCCTAAGGAACATACACAAAGGATTCGGCGAGGGCCGTCAGGAAGAGGCCGGACTAAAATAGGAGCAGTGCTCGGCAATGACCAATTACCGGCGCACTGCCCCTTTAAATTTAAACTGCCGGCGCGCGCGCGCCCCTAGGGGTGGAGCCACGTGCTGGGAGACGGAGCCAGACAGAGCAGGAGCGTGGCCGGGTAAGTGAACGCTTACAGGGGCCGGGACACGAGTGGACCCCGAGCCCGACGTGCGGGACGGGGCTCCGCTGGAAGCAGGGGCACGGGCGCGCCTGCGAACCGGGACAGTAGTCGCAGGGGTGTCCATGACACATGGGTCAGGCTGCGGGCGCTCTCGTGCCCCTGCAGTGGCCCCCGGCTCGGGGACGTGTCGGGCCGTGGGCGCACTCGTTCTCCCGCGCCTATACACTTACCTGGCCGCGCTACTGCTTCCCTGTGGTTTCCTGCCGGCTGGTGCGCGCATCCCCGTTCCTTAGGGCGCGCGCTCGCCCGCCAGTTCTCTCAAATTTAAAGGGCCAGTGCGCCGGTAATTGGTTGATTGCCGGGCGCTGACCCTATATATTGGTAACGCCTCCAGCACGTCCCCGCTGGATCTTTAGTGCCTGTTGCCTACTGAGAAAGCGTTCATTCTTGTCTTGTCCTGATTACCGTGTACCGAACCTTCTCGCCTACATCCCACGACCACGAACCTTTGCCGCCTGTCCTGACCTTACCGCCTTTCCCCGACTACGAGCCTGCCTTACGATTTTGTACCACGCTATACCTCGGCTGCCACCGCAAGCAAGTCACATCAGGGGTAGCGACCTGGTAGACTCCTGCTGCAGCAAGTCCATCCCGCTTTGCGGTGGGCTCTGGTGAAAACCGGGACCTACTTAGACTCCACTCCCTGGCGTGGCTTACACCGCCGCTTGCGGTGGTCCAGTGGATCCACTACCGTACTTGTGACAATATCTTTATGGACGTGTGCTGAACCTTTCCTTTGGATTACGTCCCATTGCCGGCATGGCTTACTCTGTGCATCGTCCACACTACATCTAATGCTGGACTTGAACATTAACAGGTGAGTGGCTCACTTTCCTTTATTGTGAAGACTGCCATTCAAATAACTCTTGTCCCGACAATGTTGTCTATGTACAAAGTCTCTATCAGTAAAATACAATTTCTCTTTATCTGTGCATCATATAGTTTTTTTTTAATTGTGGAAGGAAATATAATGTAATCCTGAATTTTATCACCAGAGTGGATATGAATGCTGAGAACACTTCTCAATTTATCTCTCTCACTTCTATTCATCTCTGGTGACAATGAAGACCTCAAGAAGACTCCTGCTCTATGGTGAGTAGCTGGAATTTTTAAAATGAAGGATGTAAATAGAGATGTAAGAGAATCTGTAGAGCACCTGCAATACCTTATATATTAGCAGATTGCTAAATGTATTATTTTGTGCTATGTGAGCCCAGCTTTAACAAGTGTATGGGGATGTACAAATGAGGTCTTAATTTGATTCTCAAATTTGAGTTTGGGGACAAGTCCAATCATAGTATAATACCCTCACTGCCCGGTTTGCTTGTCTGCTTACCCTACAAGTCCTATTCATTGGGCTATGGTTTCCATACCTTCCACTGATGAAGGCTACCAAGGCTTATAGAAGAGGGTAAAGCTCTTTTTGGGATGTGTAATGGAAATATGTCTATGTTTCTCTTTCAATCCAGTATCTTCTCTTTCACTGGATAACTTTGAGATGGGGGTATCCCTTCTGAAGGTCAAAGGGGGGGCTCTTATGTTCCTTGTTCCGACTCAGACTAATTTTTGACCCCTCAAGATTCTTATTCAGTGTAAGCAGTTACCTGGGCGCACACCGGTTGCCCTTGGCCTCAGGGAGGGGTGGTCACTTGATTGTACGGATTGTACTCACAGGATCAACTCCCTTTAGAGGGACTTTAGATACAAATGTAAAAATAAAAAGGTTTAAAAATAATAAAAGTTCAAAATCTTTCCCCCTCTGCCATTTTACAAATAAAAAATATTTTTTTCACATTTCACTCCACTTAGATTTGTTTATCGGTTTTCCCAGTACATTCTAAGGTAAAGTTAATGGCACCATTAAAAAGCATGGTTTCCTTAAAAAAAACAAGCCTTTATATGTCTGTTTAGATGGAAAAATAAAAATTGTATGGCTCTTGGAAGACGGGGAGAAAAAAAAGCAAAAAAAAGTTGACCAGTTGTGAGAAAGGGGTTAACAGTAGGACAGAAAGCTACATAGATTAATTAGGCTGTGCACATCACCTGTGCTGGGATCCCCTTGACGCTTTTGGGAGGTGAGCTTAAACAATTTTTGATCAAAAACTGTAAACTAAGAATCCCAGGTTTTCATATTTTCCTTAGCAGTAATGCATTTTCAAAAAAAAATCCTATATACCTTGATGTTTTACTTAGTTTTGTAGTGTGCCACTGATATTCTGATATTTGTATTAGATGTATACTATTGCCTTACCAGTGTGCACCTATGCTTATGTTTTTCAAAATATATGGATGTGCACAGCCTAATTAATTTGTGTAGTCTATTTGAGGAATGGCAGCCTCATTGGCTTGCTGCACTCCCCTTACCTCTTTTAAACCAGTGCAGGGTAATTCAGTAGCAAGTTCCTATCACTCCCTGAGAGGTTGTAGTCTGAATGGACTCCTAGTGAGGTAACATGTTAGTGTTAGGGACTCACCTGTGCTGGGATCCCCTTGACGCTTTTGGGAGATGAGCTTAAACAATTTTGATCAAAAACTGTAAAATAAGAATCCCAGGTTTTCATATTTTCCTTAGCAGTAATGCATTTTCAAAAAAATTCCTATATACCTTGATGTTTTAATTAGTTTTGTAGTGTGCCACTGATTTTTGTATTAGATGTATACTATTGCCTTTTCAGTGTGCACCTATGCTTACGTTTTTCAAAATATATGGCTGTGCACAGGCTAATTTAAATTTTGGGTGTAGTCTATTTGGGGGAAATGGCAACCTCTTTGGCTTGTTGTACCCCCCCTTACCTTTTTTAAAAACAGTGGGGAAAATTCAGTAAAAAAAGTTCCTATCACTCCTGAGAGGTTGTATTTCTGAAGGGGAATCCTAGGGGAGGTAAACATGTTAGTGTTGGGGACTCCCCCTGTGTGGGACCCCCTTTTGATGTTTTTGGGGGAGGTGAGTTTTTAAAAAATTTTTGATAAAAAAATGTAAACTAAAAATCCCAGGTTTTCTTTTTTCCTTAGTAGTAATGATTTTAAAAAAAATTTTTCCTATAAAATTTTTGATTTTTTAACTTTTTTGAAAGTGTGCCACTGATATTTGTATTAAAAAGGGCAAACATAGTCTGAAGAGTTTTTTGGTCAGTAAGAAAGTTTAACCCCGGCTCCTGTGCGGGCTGATAAGACACGAAGGGGAATCACTGTATAGGAAAAGGGGGATGCTAGAGTAGAAAGGGGGGTTGGAAAAACTAGGGTTGGTGTAGACAAGCAGGGGGGTTTAAAAAATAAAACCCCTAACCCTAAAAGGGAACCCAAAATCAAAATCAGAAAATATTTTTCCCCCTTTGCCTACATGATTAAAGCTTATTAATGTGATGGGAATACCCCTTTAAGCTGGTTTTGGGTGACCTTTTTAAACAGCTGTTACTTTGGGAAACCCCCTTTTTCCATTTTAAAAGTGTTTTGGGTTTAAATTTTTTTAAAAAAACTTTTTAGGTACTGCTGCTTTTTTAAAAACAAAAAAAAAAAAGTGTTTACCCCCCTTTCATGCCCCTTTGGGGATCCATTTGCAGCCCCCCATCTTCATTTCTTCCTGGAATCTTGTCACCCACGCAGCTGTAGAGGTTGAAATGAATTGCCAACATCCCCCATCGGGGTGCTTATTTCAAATGGTGAGGGTTAGCTGGGGCATGGGGGGCCACCCCTTTTCAAAAGAAGCAAAAAAGTAAAGGGGAAACCCCTTTTGAGATTGGGGGAAAAAGGCGGGGTTCAGGGGTTTCAGAGTGGGGGGCAAAGTAGAAGTTTCTTTAATTTTTTTAAAAGGTGCAGCAATTTGCTAAAAAAAAATTACAAATTTTAACGAAAAATTCCCTTTAAGCAAACATTAAAATTCAACAAAAAAACCCTACGGGTCCCCCAAAGGGCCCAATATGAAAACCAAAAGGGATTAGGTGTTTTTGGGGCTTTTAATTGGTCAAAAAAAAAATCCAATTTTTTGGGGGAATGTTCAAAGTCAATGGCTGGAAAAACGGGCCCCCAAAAAGCGGGGGAAACTCGGGCCTTTATGCAAAACGGGGAAAAAATTGTTTTTACAGGTCCCAGCTAATTGCTTGGGGAAAAAGTTCATATACCCCATGTGGGGGAAAAAATTAGATGAAAAACTGCAAAAAAAAACTTGCCCCCGGGTTCAACCAGCATGAAAAAAAAGCGCAGTATAATGTATGGGGAGATTGCACAAATAAAAAAAAAACCCCAAATTTAAAAACAAACCCCTCACCCCACTCTCACTGCATGAGGGGGGTGATTTTCTGGTACTACAATTTTTAAAATTTAAAAAGGCGGGTACAGAAGGGGGCCCTTAAAAATAGATAATGTTTGGTTTCACCAGGGTGGCCCAAAAACCTATTAGTGACCCCCCACATATTAGATTAGGCCCGGGTCCCCAGCACTTTCTAGGTTCCAACACCCAAAAAACAGGCACTGTTGGGAGTAAAAAATTTGACATATGGAAAAAAAGTTAAAAAATTTAGGAAATTTGTTGGTACGGGGGCCCAATACACGAGCTCACAGGGGCCCCGTCATGGCCCTTTTCATGTGGTCCCCACACTAACAATTTACAGAAATTTTTTTTGGGATGTGGGGTGAAAAAGGGGGGTAAAATTGGTTTTGCGTTTTTCCCTTACTCTAAAAATTGGCTGTTCCCGAATTTTTTTTCCCCCCGAATGCCCCCACTTCTCTTTGTAAAATGGTTAAATTTTTTCTAAAGGGGGTCTGCTTTTACTTGAGCTGTGTACAGTGAAAGGTTTAAAATCACTTGGGGGTTCAAATGGGTAATATAGTATTGGATTTTGTAAAGTTTGGGATGTATTTCAAAGCGTAGGGGGGAGCCTGTTATAAAGGAGTTTTGAAGGACGGGGTTTAAATGATGGGAAGCGGCCTATGTTGCAACTATGAGGGTCTCTGGGAAAAGGAGAAAAAAGTGCACAAGGATGTGGTCTGGACAGGGCAGGGTTAGGGTGTGAAAATTGGGCAATTGCCAAAGGTCTATACTCAGAAAAAAATTTCTCAATATTTAGCAGGTAAGGGGAGTTCAACAACTTTTTTAAAGATAAATTTATTTTGAACAGATGTGAAGAGGAAATTTTACTTGTCAGTTTTGGCGTGTTTTTTAAATCGCTTTTTTTAAAATTTATATATTAAACCTGAAAATCTTGCCCCCTTTGACATTTGACCAGCTAGTACATCATAGTGTTGGTAAGGGGCTTTGTAGGCAGCTGCTGCTGGCTGCTAATTGTAGCTAACACCCGCCGGTAACTGCTCAAAATAAAGCTGGCTCCATTCTGTGCTGTTTAACCCTTGATGTTTAAGTGAATGGGAACTGGTGCTGCACATATTTTCTCACCCTGAACGGGACCTCCACGGCGAGATTGTGTGATCTCGATCGGTTAACATGGCAACTGGAAGCCTTGTGTGAGCTTCCATCGCCGCCATGTTTTCTGTTTTACTACTTACTGCCCCAGACAGGAAGTCGTAAAGCCGTCATATTTGTGCACCTATTACATTGTCTATACAATGCATTAGGTTGTATAAACCGTAGTGCTGAGGCACCCATAAAAAATGTTTTAAGGTGTAAAGAAAAAAATATATAGTAAAAGTTCAAATCACCTCTTTTGCTATTTTGCAAATAAAAAAAAAAAATTACATATAATTGTGGGTATTGCCATGCACGTCCGTTAAAAGTCCTAGAATCTATTAAAATATAACAAATGTATTCCCGGTTACACTGAACACTGTAGAGAAAAAGAAAATCCCATCACCTAAATGTGCAGTTTTTTACTCTAGTTTTCACTGTTACCCAAAAAATTGTAAAACAGAGGATTAAAAAATGTCATGTAATTCCGAACATGGTAGCAATAAACATTAAGCCCGCAAAAAATGCCGCCTCACTCAAGTTCGTAGGTGTTAGTACAAAACAGTTATTGGCCGCAGAAAATGGCGGCGCGGCAAGAATTTAAAAAATAGAAAATGTTTGAATTTTTTTTATGGTACAAAAAAAAGGAAGGAAGGTACACCTCTCTGCATGCACCCACGATGTGACCAAGCAGCTGGCCGATTAGTTTCGAGCCGGATGCATTATGTGATGTCAATTGTGCACCCACTCAGACACTGAGGCTGTGGCCTGGTCTAAGTGTAATAGCCGAAAGCCTCCCTCTGCTAATACTGGGCCGTCTTACTCTTTTCTCTGAATGCTCAGGACACAGGGTGGGCTTTCAAGGGCAGGGGGCAGCGGCTGGCCCCGCAGAGAGTGAACTGCAGTTACATTCATTGCCGGCTGAACCCAGGAGCGGAACTACGGGGGGTAGCAGACATGGTAGCAGCTGCCCTGGGGAACAGGTCCCCTAAGGTCCCTGGCGATGTGGCAGCTGCTATGTCTACTACCCCGGTAGTTCCTGCCGCTCGGGTAGAGGTCATGAATAGTAAGAATGATCAAGATTAAAGATAAGGACAAAGAAAGTAGAATACCACCATGCTTGAGAAATAATATAGAGATGGGCGAATTTCTAAGAAAAATCGATTCGGTGACTTCTGCCAATTTTCCGACAAAATTATTTTTCCGTCCGAATTCACGTCGGACGATATCGCGTAAAAAGACGAGCTATGTTCCGCTCACAGATCCGAGTAGTGGTGCTGTAGAATGTTGTGCCATGCTTAAATATGCAAGGGTAGATTCGTTTTTCTTCATATCAATGTTTGTTTTAGTATGACACGCATATGACTGCCGCCCGTCTTAGAATCGCTTCACTATAAAAAATCACCAGGGCAACTTAAGAGGCACAAAACAGAACAAAAAAACTGAAATGGGGAATGTAGCCTGATAAAGTCAAGGCAGCGGAAAGCTTGATAAAAAACAAGCTGAGGGGCCAGTGCAACAGCATGACAGAGTGTGGAGGTGACGGCGCTAGGCACAGGCAGCATGAGGTCAGAAGTGGCACAATAACATCTGGAGGTGGCAAAAACAGGAATAGGCACATATGGCACAATGACACATGTGGAGTTACGGCAGCAGCACAGATCAGTTCATGAAGTCATAATGCATTGGGGGGTGGGGGGGGGGGGTGGGAGGAGTGGTAGTGTTGTAGGTGGTTAAGGGGTTAGGGGGGGGGGGGGGGGTTTAGGGTGTGGGTGTATATTTTATTTGGTGGGGGGGGGGGGGGGGTTATTTTGTGGGGGGGGGGTTTTGGTGTATAGGACATTATAGGTGGCAAAAATAGGAGTAGTCCACTATGGCACAATACACAGTTTGGATGTTACGGCAGCACACCACACAGCTAAGCACTTGTTAGTCCATACTAGAGTGGCACATATACAGAGTGTGGAGGTTAAGGGTGGCAATACCGAGTCATCTCCCCCTGGTAAAGATGTGTTGGTGTATTTGGCCAGATTGGAGAAACATGGCAGAGCATAGATAGTAGTTAGGCCTTCAGGAGCTTTGGTTTGCAACTAATCAGCGGATCTATTATGTGGCGGTATTAGTACAGTGGTAGTTTGTAACCTCAAACTCTATTTCAGTCAATAGATTCGTGAATGCACATTGGCTGATGTAATTCTTTACTGCTAATGCAATTGGTGTATGTTGAAATCCCGTATGCCATGCGTCCACTGCCTGATTCATCTATCAAAAAGAGTACAGTCGTTCCACAATTCCCATGGTACAAGCGGGTACTACTGTGGGAAGCCATTGGAGCCCCCGCACGCAGTATATTTATATTAAAAATATATATATTAATATATAATATATATATATTATATATTCTTGTGGGGACACCCCTCTGAAAGCCACACTACTAGGCCGGGCAGGACAGCTTTTCCACTGCAAAGTCGCACAGTTGCGCCCACACATCCAGTTTGGCTTGCCCAGTAGTACAGCTTAATCTCTAACTGGTGGCAGAAGGTTGCTGTCCAAGGGAGGGCCACCACCGTTGGTTCATGGTCTGCTCTCATGGTCCTGGCAGCTGCTGCTGGCGACTCGCCCCTCCTCACTAGGGCGTTGGAAGGAAGCTGCTCATCATGACTCCAGACTAGGTTTGCTGCTGATGGAGCTGGTGCTTGCTCCTACCTCCCACCCTCCCCGACAGCCGCGCAGTAGTGCGTATGAGCGCGTGATGAACCCCCCGTGTCCAACCTGTCAGAGGATGGACATGACGTACGATAGGCAGCAGGGCCAATTGACTCTCCGGAGGATTTTCATATAGTATTTGAGTTTGAGTCCTCACTCTCAGCAGCTGGAGAAAAAGTGTCCCGACATTTTGGGACCAGTAGAGCGAGGATCAATAGAGGTAGGAGAGCCAGAAGTCATCCCTCTGCCGGATGCCGACTATTCGGCGAGTCACTAGTCAGGCAAATCAGCAAGCTTGGAGCTGCATCTGCAAAGTGACTTCCGAGGGCTCCCTGACTCTCCATCTCCACTGTATACTGCCACGGTGCTTACGGGTCATCTGCCTCGTCTTCCTCACTCCATCACCTCCTCTCAGCTGGCTTCAGCTCCTTCCTCTCGTTTTCACTCGGGTAAGAAATCCACGTCATTTCACCAGTATCAATGCTACTGGCTCCATGCGTCCTCATCTCCTCTCCATTCAGGTCCCCACCGACACATGTGGCCATCGATGATGTAATGTGTATGTGCTCACTGTCCTCCCAGTCCCCTAGTCGCCAGACAGATTGTTTCAGATCATGGTTCACAGGTGGACATGAAGCAAGTGTGAATGACGTTTAATTCCATACCCTTAGTCCTGGCGACTGACAAATAACTTGTCCGTTCCTCGATGGCTCTGAAACAAACGGCAGGTGTCCACGCATGAGTCTGCCACTTGCTGTCATCAAACAGTTACACTGGGGAAGTACTCCTGTCCATCTGGATCATCAAACAAATTCGAGTTAATGGCCTTTCCGATGTTCATCACAGTCGGTCCAACATTTGGCAGTGCTGGAATTCAACGGGTCTGGAACATCTCATACATGAGAGTGTGTTGGGGAGAGCTGTTTCTGCCTAGCTGCAACACGAAAGGGTGTTTCCTGGCTTTGTAAAAATTGGAATGAAGTGCAGTAGCACAGTTATTCCTTCATTTTCGGTTTTCCAGAGTTCTTCTGAGATCGTTGGAAGACTTCAGAACTTTTCACAACCAAAAATTGAACACACGTCGCCTATGTCAGGGCGCATGGACCCATCCCTCCTCTAGTGCATGTGCGGACACTATGTTTACTTCCCGATTGTTCATCACCATTGGTTCCGATTTGCAGTTGGGCAGCGAGAGAAAGCCACAGCATCGAATTTCTTGCTGCATGACGCGGAGCAGTTCCTGTCCCTGTGTGGACTTCGTTTCTGGCCGAGAGCAATGAGGCCAGGGTGTAGAATGCGTGACAAACCCGCGTGCCGACTACACAAAGTGTTCATGATGGACAGTAACTTGTGAAGTGCTTAGATGGTGGTGAGGTGAAGAGGAGAGACGGTACATTGGCGCACGGAAGCCGCCGTTTGACAACGTGGAGGAGGAAAGCTGAGCGTCTCCTGTTCCATAGTTGTTGGTGTGCTGTGTCAGGAAGCACATTCCACCCATGGCCTGTTAATAGGACATTACATGGCCCCTGACCCTAGAAGTTACAGCTCCACATTGTCCGCATTGCCGGTTGCACCTTGGAACAAACCGATAAGCTTCAGGACTGGCCACCTTCAGGTTCTACATAGATTATGAACAGCTGGTACTTCTGATAGCCTTTGCTGCTTTTTGAGGAAAAGACATTATGGCTTGGAACTCTCCCATACTTCGGCTCGGCACTAGCCATTAGTTCTCTTGAATGGTGCATGAGTCCACCATTTGAAAAAGAGTGAGGACTGCTAGTACCAACACTATAGGACGATGCACTGTCAGCTTCTGGCATCCTAGGCATGGGTTGGTCAGCAAACTGTTTGTCTCATGGCAATCGCCTTGAGCTGAACGACGTGCTGGCCCATGAGTAGCGAGGAGCATGAGCATCATGGACCGAGGCGATGAGGGGCAAAGAGAAATAGCTCCCTCTGCAGAGGTGGTTGGAGGGCATGACTGGCTGCATGGCTTACGCGGCCACTGGCGCGCTGCTTGCGCATTCAGGATGACCACCACAACTTAGCCACGTTTATCTCCTAGGACACCGGATAGGTTGACCGCTGCATGATGTTTGACGCAGGGCCGTGGTGCAACGTTATGCTCCCATGGCCAACGCTTCACTTTACTGCCTACAGATTCTACATATACCCATATTCGGCACCATCCGGTCTCTTAGCAAAAAAACTGCCACACAGCCTATTATCTGATTTTACTGCCAGCGCTCCGCACTGAGTGACACTAACTACACGCCGCAGCCATCACTGAGCCCTAGTCCGCTACTTATCTATGGACCTGCGAAAGTCGGGGTTTTTTACCCCGTGGCCAGGCCCTTGGTGTCCAGAACCTCACACTGCTGCTTTTACCCGCTGCCTGACTCACTGACCTCACTCTGTCGACAACCCACTTGCTGGCTGCGCCGGTTGCCTGACTGTGCAAGCTGACGCCCTCTTCACCGTGACGATAATGAACCCTGCTCCACCTCCCGACGCCCAAGTGTGAGGTCGACTACATCATCATCTATTTGTGTTTCCATCTCCAAATTCTGTCCTCATCACCGGTCTTTGGGATTTTTGAGGCCCGACCCCCACAACATGACCTCCCAAGCCACTCTCCACATCAAAACTTTGCCCCTTTCTGCAAGAAAGCAGGGATATTGGCCCCATTTCTTCGCTGCCAATAGCTGCTGACCCGCCCCTCCTCAAATTGTTCTTTCCCCGCTAATATTTGGGGGCCCGACTCAGACCACATAGAAGATTTTCTGGGTGAGGGAACCGGATGGGAAAAAGGCGGGGTTTGGGCAAGTGAGGGGCCCCTGACCCCCTCCCGGGGAATGCCAGCTAAGGGGTTTTGTCTGGGCGTTTTCCCCCTTTAAATCTTTGGGGTGGGGTTGTCAGAAATTTATCGGGAGGAAGAGGAAGCCCTTTGTCAACCAATCAAGAACCTTAAAGGTTTCGGTCAGCACACGGCCGGGAAGATACAGCGTCAGTTGGGCCCTTTACCGGTGACCCCCGCTGCACGTTTTCCCCTTTCTTTCTGCACCGGGGCTTGGGTCCAGAATGTTTTTTTGGGCCCCTGCCACTCGGCCCGGTAAATCCCCACCTTTTCTTTTCCCGGGGCAAACTATTTGTTTTTAAAATTTACAGACAAAAAAAAGTTTGATGAAGATATCTGGATATGAAAAAATACACCCCCCTTTATTTGATCCAAAAGAACACAGTAAAAAAGCTTGGGGAACCCCCTTTGGGAAAAAAATTTCGCTCCACAAATACAGGAAAAATTTACTTTGTATGTTCCGTTTTTAAAAAAACAGTGAATTTTTAAAATGAATATAAAAGGGACAAACCGGGTTAATTTAACCCCTTTGGAAAAAATGAAATTTTGCTACAGGCAAAATTTCTTCCCTTTTGGGGTGGAAAAAAAAATGTTTCTTTTTTAGGACCACAAAAAGCAGAACAACGCTTAATTAACCCCTGGGTTTTAAATTGCCAAAAGAAATGAGCAACCAAAAATTACCAGTTTTGAAACGTGTTAAAATGGCGGGGTATTTTAAAAGGTTTCAAAAACAACGGAAAAAACTTGTAAAAATTAAAACCCTTTGGTTAAAAAATTATGCCCAAAGGGCCCAAATTTTTTTCTTTGGAGGGGAAAAAAAAACCCTTTCTTTTTGTTGGGCCACAACAGCAAACAACCTTAATTAAACCTTTTGGTTTTAAAGGGGCAAAAAATGAGCAAAACCCCAAAAAAGAAGTTTTTAAATTTTATTGGGAAAAACCCCTGTTTTTTTTTTTAAAAAAATACCAAAAGGAAAAAGGGTTTTGATAACCCTTTGGGTATTCAAAAGTGCTGAAGAACTGAGCAAAATAGCATTAAAATGTAAAATCAGCTGCACTGGGAACCCCCACTGGACCTTTAGTTTTCCCAAAACCCCCCCAAAAAAACAGAATTAGAACATAAAGAAGCATCTCTTTAACAACTGTGACCCCCCCCCCAAAAATTTTCCGTAAAAAAAATTTTTTTTTTGTAAAGATATAATTAGCAAGCCCCCGGCAAACACCCCCCTAACCCTTTCAGTGTGACGTTATGAGCTCCCCGCGTCCCCTCCCGGACTTATATAGTGCGGTTACCACAGAATCCCCGCCGTTCTCGATTGGGTTCATCCTCAAATTCCCTTTCAGGGCTAGGGCCCCCCTTTTTCCCCCCCGAGTGCTTTGCCCCATGTAACGCCATTGCTCGCACCAAATTTTTTTCCAAACAAAAGGGAAAACTTCGTTCCCCCCGAATTACCCAAACTTCGCTTTGTTTCAGAAAAAGAAGTTTTCCCCAAATTTTGAAAAAGAATTCTACTTCGTTAGAATCTAATTTGCCCACTATAGAAATAATCTCTTGAGAAAGTTTAAATTTGGGGGTACTACCAATTTAAAAAGTCCTGTGGGAATTTGGAAAAATCTTTTTGTTTAAAACAACTTTTGGGGGTCAAAACTTTTTTCCCATTTTTTTCCCCATATTAAAATTTAGGGGCGACATGTAAAGATTCTCACCGGGGGCGGAGCACACCCTTTCCCCCCGAATTTTTTTTTTGTGAAAGCTGCCCCCTGATTTTTTGTCTCGCCGGGGCTTTCCCTTATACATACCATTTAAAAGTCCGCCCCGCCTTCGCCATGTGTGGGCGCAGTGCGGGAAATTAGGCGCCGTGCGGGGCTGCGAAAAACAATGGAATTCCAAATCGCGCCAAAGGGTGGAAAACAGCGGGAAAAACTTAAGGATGTTTCCCTTTTGCCCAGTAATTTAATAAAAAAAATCACCTTTAAAAAAGGCTTTAAAAAAAATTCTTGAAAAAGGGGCTCAAACCTACAAAAAAAAAAACATAAATAAAAACACTTTCCAAAAATCAAAAACGGCGCAACATCGGGAATTTTTGGGTATTGAAAATTGCCAGGGAAAAACAGTAAATTTAAATTCTGTAAGCTAAATTTTTATTGGTTTGGCCCGGAAAACCCGGGCCCAAACAGAAAAACGTCAGTTTAAACCCTTTTAAAAACCCAAAGGAGAAGAATTGGGCAAATCAAAATTTAAAAGGGGGGACAGGGTTTAAAAAAACAGTAAAAATTTCAGAAAAAAGCTGATAGGTTAAGCTAGCGGGGGGGGGGGGGGTTTGGCTATCCCCCCCAATCCAGAGCGCAGCTTAAATTGGGCCCATTGTAGCCTAAGGAGGGGAAACGGGGGCAATGAAATCTCCCCGGGCGCTTTAGCCACCCTGCGGCATTGAGTATGAAAAAAAAAAATAATTTTTTTTTAAGTGTAAAAAAAATTTCCCCTGAAAAAAAAGCCCGAAACCTTCTAAAAACATACAAAAATAAAATCACTAACAACCCCGTTTGTCCCCCTAGACCGGCGTTAAAATTAAAAAATTTGGGTATTCGAAATTGCTGGGAAATTAAAATTTAAATTTAAATTTTGTAAGCGTTTTTTCATTGGTCGGCAAAACCAACCAATCTGTGTCCCATTAAAACCCATGGAGAACAAATTTACAAAACAGGGAAAAAGGGGCGACAGGGAAACCATTAAACCAAAGGGGAAATATTGACCAATCCCTATTCAAAGGGGACATTTCAAAAAACAGTAAAAAAAATCCCGAAAACTAGCTTTATTGGTTATCAGATAAAGAGCTGAAACCCCAAAAAAACCTTTTTTTTTTTTTTAAAAAAATTTTTTTTAATTTAAAAGGGGCTTAAAAACCCAAACAAAACCCTTTTTTCGGGCCCAGACCGGGGGCCCATATAAAATTTCAATTAGAGAATTGCCGGGGGAAAACAGTAAATTTAAATTGTTTAGCTCTTCCCCATTGGGCGGCATAAACCAGCCAATCAGAATAAAAGGGGCGACAGTGGCCCAATTTTTAACCTATGGAGGAGTATTGACCAATCAAAAGGAGCGACAGGGACCCATTTTAAAACCTATGTAGAAATATAACCCTCATATTTCAAAGGGGGGACAGTTAAAAATTTCAGGGAAAAAGGGAGAAAAGAGGGTTTATTGGTTTTAGCTAGCGGGGGCCTTTTGGGTATCCCGGCCAAATTTTTTTTTTTTTTTAAGGGGGGGGCGCGAGCTACTTTCTCATAGAGTTTTTTAGGGGAAAAAAAAATGCCAAGGGGCGATCCTTTTTTTGTATTGGGGTAATTAAAAGAGGCGCGGTTTTTTTTGGCCCCAATGGGGGAAACCCAACGACGCTCTTTTGGGTTTTCCCAATTTCAAACTTGGGAAAAAAACTGTACATTGGCCCAAAACAAATGATTTAAACCAGGGAAATTGTACCCCATCTGTAAAAAAAATGAAACAATAATATAGGGGGAACGAAAAAAAAAATTTTTAATTCAATAAAAACCTGTTTTATTTTCTTTATTTTTGTTACCAAGGCCAATAGTATGGGTGTAACAAAAATAAAGAAAAAAACATGGTTTTTTTTGAAAATTTAAAATATTTTTTTTTACATTAAACCCCCATATTAATATCATTTTTAAATTAAAAATTTTTATTTCAAATACTGTTTATGTGATGGGTTAAAATTTCCCCTTTTCCACCCTGTTTTTGGGGGTAAAATGAAAATTTTTGTTCCCCTCCCCTAGACTTAATGGTCATAACCCGGGGATAATCTTTTTCGACTATCGTCATCATAATTTTAAAGATATGAAATTTTGATAAAAGATAGTTGAAAACAATCGTCATCACTATTTTCATCTATTAAAAATGGCAAAAATGCCCTTATGAGAACAACCCCAACGAAAAACAGTCGGCTGAAGCAAGTGCGGGAAAAGGAAAAAGTGAGCTAAAAACCCCACCCTTTCCCCCATACAAAAGTCCAAAACCGGGGTACGCTTGAGAAATTTTCTGCCCCCAAAAAGAGCCTTTCCCCCCCTTTTGAGGGGCGGACCAATTGAGGCTTCACTTGGGAAAACCTGGGTTTGACCCCCTCCTTTTTTCCCCCAGGGGCCCTTTTTTTTTGACAAATTTTTTTTCTAGGGTTTTTCTCAAAGTGTTGAGGGAAAATTTGGCCCCTGTTGTTTGGGTGCCCAATGTGCCCTTTCACCATGGGCCCTGAATAACCTAAAATCTGTTTTTAAGTTTTTTCCCCGAACCCCCCTTGACAAATTTTAGAGGAATTTTTTTTTCCAGCAAATTTTTTACATGCAAAAATTTTTTAATATTTTTTAATTCTAGAAAAAAAACATTTTTTAAAAAAGGAAAAGGAAACCCACCACGCTTTGTTCTCTTTTTTTTAAATTTTATTAAATGGGGTTGTCTCACTACAGGGAAATTTCAAACCTTAAAGAAAGAAACTTGCAAAAAAAAAGTCATTTTGCCAAAATGTGTCAATTAACAGTGTCCTACCTATTCCTGTTTTTTTACAGCACCAAGCCCCATAAATTTTTTAAAAAATTTCCAAATTCACCACCCGTTTTACAATTGGAAGAAAAACTGTTCCCCCCTTAAAAAAAACAATTTTTACAATAGGACCCCCGTAATTTTAGCTGTATTTTCACAGCAATAAGGGCCCCCAAAAAATTTAAAAAATAAACCCCTTTTTACAATTGTGAAGAGCAAATGGGCCCGGGTTTAAAAAACCCAAATTTTTTTTTTTAGTAGGCCCTGAGTATAGCTGCATTTCACGTCACAGCCCCAAAAAATTAAAAAATGACTTCTCACCACTTTTAAAAAAAATTTTGAGGGAGAAAGGCCATTTAAAACCACATTTCTTTTCCCAAAGGACCTGATTATACGTATCCCCAAGCACCATGACCCCAAAAACCATTGACAGTGCGAAAATTTTAAAGATGAAGTAGAAAATTTAATATTTTTTTTCGTGAAACCCTTTGTAAAATTTGGTGTCTTTTACAGTCTCCTCACCGCAAAACCACAAAATGACCTTTTGGGAACTGAAAAAAAATTGCAGTAAAAATTTTTCATTTAAAAAATTTTTTTTCAAGGGGACCATTTCTTTTGAAGGGGAAAATTTAAGTAAAACCGGAAACTAAACGGTGACTTGGGCAATAAATATTTAAAATTAATGGAAAAAATATGGCAGCCTTCGCACCACTGACTACGGCGAAATTTAATGGGAAAAATTGTAAACACAATAGCTACAGCTGGGGTCTTTGGGCAAACAAGGCCGGACTTAAATAAAACTAATTAAAAACAATTCAAATTTTTAGGGAATAACCCGGGTTTTTGGAAAAACCTGAAGTTGAAAACAGAGAATAGCAAAACGGAAATGCAGTTGCAAGATAAAAAAGGTCACGTGTTTTTTTTTGCAGCCAAATGATTCCAACACTGCAAAGTGGGACTTGACACCCCCACCCCCTCACCTTTTGGACTGAGGGGTGGCTGCCAAAATGACAAAAACCCCCTGAAAAGGGCGTGATAGTAATAGATTATCTGTAAATTCCACCAAAATATCGCTGATGGGCAATTTCCGATCAGCCAAAAACCGTGCCGATTTAAATTTTTGTCGATAATATCGCTAAAATCCCTAATGACGAACACACCGGGCTCACCCGCACCCCCACCGAAACTCTGGCCTGCTAGCTGAACCGCGTGACCAGGTTTACAGCCCACCCGCCTTGACAGAAATTTTCCTTTCAACCCATTTGACGGTAAATGAAAATTTTTCGACGGGCCTCTTTACCTACTGGGGACACTGTTTTTTTTTGCTTCACACTAAAGCAGGGCGGAACAATTTTACCAAAAAGAATGGCAAACTCTAGCACACAGTTTTGGAAAACTAGTTTTTTTTAATATATTTATTTCTATTGCAAAAATTTTCTGTGATTTCAAAGGCACCTTTTGGGGGGGTTTTTGGGCACGGGGCGTTACGGGATATGGATAGTCAATGCCATTTCACAAAAATACGCTTCAAAACTCCCCTTTTTTTTCTGCACTTTTTAATCGTGGGTTTTGTGGGTTTGAGGGTCTTTTGCACCTGGGACAAAAAGTCAATGTTCATTAAACAAAAAGGTGGTTCAAAGACTCCTTTTTTCCGGACCTTTTTAATCCTGGATCAGCAGGTTTGGGGGGCATGCGTGGCCAGACAGGGATAGAAAAAGCCATTCAACAAAAATGGTGGTTCAAAGACCCCTTTTCCCCGGCACTTTTTTAATTTGGGGGTCAGCGGTTTAAGGGCCCCAGTTTGGGGTACAAAGACAGGGAAGTGAATGGTCTGTGCTTTTTTTTCCCGTGGCTATTATAACCTAAATTTTTTTTGCCTAAGATGTGCACGACCCGTTTTCTGTTGTGGATTTAATTCCAGTTCTCCCCCCTTTTGGGTGTAAGAATGAACTGTTGTTCCTCTCCCATAATTTTTTTGGTATCGGGGATAATCTAATGACCATCGACTATCGCATGATAATTGACGATACGACATCATCCGTAACGATATTTTGACACAACGCTCATCACTAGTCTAGACCACTAATTTTGGAAAAGACATTAATGTAAGGTAAAATATTGGGTAGATTTATAGTGGTCTCGACTGAGCTACAGTTAGCTCTGATTTTAGATGTGTGACTATAACAATAATTTTAATAGTTATAATAAAAGTGAAGTATTAAATGAGATAGTTAGGATAAGTTAGGAACAGAGTTAAGTTTGCCTTTGGCATAAGTGTCTTGTAAAATATACCCTTATGGCCCTTATATTACTTATTTTCCTCTCACCCATTCCCTTTACCCAAGAAGGTTTTTCCTTTTTATTAAAATAATTTTTTCTTTTTAAATACGCTTTACTCAAAGATTATCGAGGGGCTGAAAAAGCAAAGAGTTTTGGAAAGTGTAATAGTCACAGTGAATGTCCTGCTTATTCTACCTGCGAGCAATCAAACATTGTAAACTACTACTCCTACTACTACTACTGTGCGTGTAACGCTGGCTTCTACAATGACAAGGACAAGACATACATCACTTCCCCCGGGGGGAAGTGTCTGGGTAATGTGCAATGTTTTTGCTTTTTTTTTATAGCAATAAAAAGCATTTTTCAAGGCACGACACTATGGCAACTGTATGAAAACTGTCTAGCAGTACGACTGTCTTTGTTGCCCATAGCAATGAATCAGAGCCCATAGCAACCAATCCAAAAATGAAAGAACTCTGATTGGTTGCTATGGGTTCTGATTGGTTGCTATGGACAACAAAGTTTTCATACATGTCCCCTTATGAGTTGGATCCATTTTTGTTACCATAGACCGTTGCTGAGTCCCAATGCAAAATCTTTAACACCGACCACCTACAATGTATTATTTATTACACTGAGGTCTTCCTACATGGCAGAGAAGCCTTTGGATATTCCTGGGCACCAGAGCCCAAGTCTGACTTTTACCTCTGCACCTGTATAGCTTCACACTCCTACCTAGTTTCTTTGTAATCTGTAGTAATATTTCCAAAATTCTTCTGTGTCTGCATGTTTGTCTCAGGGGATAAAGAAATGTGCTAGTTAGTCATTTCCTCGTAATGTTGCAAAGCTCACATTAAGTGACCCCATAACATCTCCATTGACATTCAGTGCCCTTATAAGATTACAAGAGACCGAACCCCTATAAACAGGCCGGTTACACTATGTGCCTTTATTACAAAATACAGTGATCCCATAAAACCCCACAATTAAACCATGAGCCCAACTTTTCCACTGACATGTACTGCCCTCATAACATTACAGTAAATGCCTTAATTATATTACAGAACACAATCTGGAATCACATAATATTCCCAACAGTATCCAGTAACCTCATAATGCTTCCATTAACATGTAGTGCCTTCACAGCATTATCTGCCACAATGCCCCATAATCAGGACAGTTACGGTATGTGCCATAACGATATTACAAACACAGTGACCCCATAACATTCCCAGTTGTAGCCAGCAAACCCCACATGCATAGAATCCTAAAACCACCCATTCATGCGCGGTCCTCCCCCCCAGGATACTTCATTCAGGAACCCACAGAAATACTTCATGAATGCCACTGATCATTGAAGAGACAACTGCAGAAAAAGTAAACGGACGTGCCAGCAGGGAAACGAAAACATACCTAGACACTCGGGGCTTTAAAAATGAATTTAGCTCGTCCCCCTGTTTTTGACATGCATTATTCAGAAATTAAGGCCTCGTTCACACGCTTTTGGGACAGATTGGGGCCGAACTCCCAAAGCCGGATTTGCGCTTCTACGGCGCCAATCCGTCCCTGTCATACGGTAATCCACTGCCCCTCTAGAGAACAGTGGATTCCGTTGCTCCCCCCCCGCTCGGCAAAATCCGCCGGGGGGGGAGAAAGTAAACCTGCACATTTTTTTACGCCGCGGAAGCACCGAAAACCCAATGCATTGCCCTTTTGGAGCCGGGACGGCCCCCCCCCCGCCGCGCTCCGGCCCCCCCCCCTCCCCCCCCTTTTTCACGGCGGTTTTGTGAGCTCAATACGCCACAAATCCCGTGGGGAATAAGGGGGTGAAAAAGGGCCTTAGACATCTTTCCAGTTTTTTTGGGCCCCCTTTTAACAGGCTTTTAGTCCCACTCCAGGAAACTACAATAAAAGGCCTCCCTCATTTACCTGAAATAATACAGCAGTTGCTAAGCTGCCAGAAGATGGCCTATATAAATGTATAGGTAAGAATCTGACTGCAAGGTAGAAATACGTTTGGGCTCAGTAACATTGGCCACCCCGGTCTGAGAAACCCATTAAACCCACTGAAATAATCTCCCGCATGTTCATTTACTTCTTTGAAAATTTGGGGGGTGACTTCTCCCTTAACCTAAATTGGGGGAAAATGAACCGTGACCTGGGCAAAGGGAAAAAATTTTTTTCTGGGCCCCTGACAAAAGATAATTAACTTTCCCAACTGGTGCAGGAGCCAACTAATAGACCTGACAGAGTAACAAAGATTCAGGTTGGGGGGCAAAAAAAAAAATAGTTAAAATACAATTATAAAAAAATTTTCCCCTTTATTCCTTCAATAGAGTATTTTTTTTTGAGGAGCCCAAAAACACTGAATTTTCCCGGAAAGACTAAATTTTTTATCTGCTTAGAGAGGCTATAAACCAAAATTGACCTTTGGGCAGGGCTTCAAATATAACAGAACAATAATAAATTGGGGGAAAATTTTTAAAAAATCTTTAAAAAACCCCCCTGTGAGAGGGACAAACCTTATGGAAAAAAGAGTGATTAAAAAACCGGAAAAAAACCCAAAAGGGGTCAACGAGAGGGAAGGAGGCAATAAAATTAAAAAAAAAAAGCGTTTCAGCTCCTTTTTCCAGGAGGTTTGTGAGGTTTCACTAAAAAACTATAAGGAAAAAAATAAAAATGTAAAAAAATGATAAAGAAAGGGTAAAAAACGGAGACAGAAAAACCAATGCCAAAGAGAGGAAAAAATAAACCCCAAAAAAATTTTTTTAAATATATTAATAGGAAAAAAAATTTAAAAATGAAAAAAGTTTCCAAAATTTGAAAAGAAGGGGAGGAGATATTTTATAGGGCCGTGATGTAAAGGGGTTTCGGGGGATTCGCTGGACCACCGGGAAGCGATGATAGTTAAGCCACGCCAAGGGAAACGGAGTCTAAGTAGCCCCCGGTATTCCCAAAACCCCGGGCCCCAAAGCGGGATGGAAATTGCTGTGGCCCTGAGGCTACCCCGGTCGCTACCCCTCCCTGACTTGCTTGCGATGGTGGCCGGGGTTTTTCCCGCGAGGGCACAATCCGGGAAACCAAGGCTAATTGGGGGACGGCAAGAGGGCAGGGGCAGGCGGCAGAGATTCGTGGGCAGAGACGGGCAGAGGGTCAGGGCAGGGGGCAAACGGGCAAGGTCAGGAAAACAAGCGGAACGGACGGGTAAAAGGGGTTTTTAATCAACAGGATTTTCCAACACTCTAAACAAGGAAAAACGCAAAAACCCAACCCAAAAATCTGGCAGAGGTGCTGGGGGCGTTTTCCCCTTTAATAAAACCCAAAGCAGCTGGAAATTTTGCCCCCCAATTTAAACCGGGCGTACGGGCCCTTTAAACCAACCACCCCCCCCCCCCCCCCCCCCCCCCCCCCGCGCGCGCGTCCCCCCGCTCCCTAGGGGGGGGCCCGGGGAAACGGGCAGGAGCAGCGTACACTCAAGCTGGACGGGTAAGTGGCCCCGGCGCCGGGACCTCGGGTTTTTGGCAGGGGGATGGCGCGGGTTAGTCCGGGGCACGGCACGGCAAGGGAAACCCCCCGCGCCACCCCCATGCCCAGTGAGGAAAAGCAAACCTATTAAAAAATTTTTTTCCTCAATTTTTTTTTTTTTGCTAAGGAAAATGCCCTTTCCCCCGTTAACAGCAGGGGAATGAGGTAAACGCCCCCTTTAAAATTTTTTTTGTCAAGCATGAGTTCACACAATCGGTCACATGTATAAAAACTCCCCGGGTCGGACGCCCCCCTTTTTCCGCTATTTTTTCCGGGGGAAAACCCTGCCCCTAAAATTTTGTCGGCCGGGGGGCCCCCTCATACAAAACATCTAAACCCGCCGCCCCTCGCCAGGTTTTTAGGCGCAGTGGGGGACTTGGGCCATTTGCGGCGTTTGCCCTATGTTTGGGCGCTGGAGTAGGGGCGGCATACATGCGGGGAAAAGCCCGCCCCCGCCGGGCCCTTTTTGTGTGGGGCCCCAGTGCGGGACCGAGGCGCAGTGCGGGCGCTGCGAAAAAAGATTTGCCCCCCGAGGGGTGCCTCGTACATGGGGGAAAAATTTCCCTGCGCCCCCGCCAGGTGTGGGGGGCACAGGGCGGGGCCCAGGGGCGCAGGGGCGGGACTTGGGCGCCGGGCCCGGGACTGCCCCGGGAAAACAGATCCAAATGCAAACCCAGGCGGGAACAGTGAGAAATCTTTCCCAGATTTTTCGGGGGGGAGTATGAATCAAAAACGCCTTTAAAAAGGCGTTCAACTTTTCCTCGGGAAAAAGCTGAAACCTAAAAAATAAAAAATACATAAAAAAAAAAACACTTCCAATATCCAAATTAAAGGGAAAAACAGTAATTAAAAATTAAAAGCTTTTCCTAAATTGGTCGCAAAAAAACCGGCCAATCAA
Source organism: Phyllomedusa bahiana (assembly GCA_025379985.1). Taxonomy (NCBI): domain Eukaryota; kingdom Metazoa; phylum Chordata; class Amphibia; order Anura; family Hylidae; genus Phyllomedusa; species Phyllomedusa bahiana. Next base: position 22,587 of record JAODAL010050330.1, read on the forward strand.
AATGGGAGCAAACCAGTGAACCTTTAAAAACCCAAAGGGGAAAATTTAGACCAATCAAAAACCAGGGAAAGGATAGTTCAAAAAAACAGTAAAAAAAAATGAAAAGAGGGATTGACTGAGCTAGGGGGGCACGCTAGCTGGGCCAATAAAATAGGAGAAAACAAAACCCCAAATCAGCCTAGGGAGAATTTTAACCAATCAGAACCCAAATGGCGGGACATTAAAAATACTGTAAAAATGCGGAAAAAGGTGTTTGGCTGAGCTAGCGGGGGCTGGGCAAATCTCCAAAAAAGCCCAAATAGGAGCGACCAGAGACCCTTTTAAAACCAAAGGGAAAATTATTGCCCAACAGAATAGGAGCGACAAAGACCCATTCAAGTCTGGGGAGAATTTTTAACCAATCAAATCCCCAGCGGGAAATTTTCAAAATACAGTACAAAGACAAAAAAAGAGCTGATTGGCTGAGTAGCGAGGGTTTGGGCACCCCAGCCAAACAAAAGCGTGAGCTACTTCCCCCACATTATAGTCAAGGGGAGAAAAGGGCGCTCGAAATCTCGGCCCTCAGCGCCGGGGGCAAGAGTAAAAATAAAAAAAATTTTTTTTTTAAAAATGTAAAACAAAAACAATAAAAAAGCCAAACCCCCCTTCCCTTTACAAATAAAGCATTTAAAAAAACCCGAACAACGCTTTTTGTCGCCGGGGGCCGGCTCTACATAGGGAATTTCAATGGGAGAAAATTGCCGGGAAATACAGTAATTCAAATTGTTTAAGCTTTTCCAAATTTGGTCGGAAAAAACCCACCATTCAGAAAAGGAGCACAATTTTCCCTTTCTAACCTTTTGGAGGAGAAATTGCCCAAAAATCAGAATAGGAGCGAAATGTCCCTTTATATCCTATGGAGAAAAAATTTAAAACCAACCCTTTTAAAAGGCGGGAAAATTTAAAAAATACAGAAAAAATGCAAAAAGACCCGATTGTTTTGAAGCGGCGGGGGCTTCCCCAGTTTGCCAATCAAGCGGAGCTATTTTTCTCATAGGTTCTAGGGGGAAAAAGGGAAATTCTGAGCGCGCTCTGGTTTGGGTTTAAGTTAAAAAGGCCCGAAAAATTTGCCCAAATTTGGAGAGCAGGGCCGCTCCTATTTTTTTTCCCAAATTTGAATCAGAATAAAAAACTGTACAGGGCCGAAATAAAATTTAATAACACTACAGAATTTGCCCGATGGTAAAAAAAAACGAAAAAAATTTATGGGGGTAAAGAAAAAAATATTAAATCAATAAAATCATTTTTTATTTCCTTTATTTTCTTTAAAAAAACCCAATAGTATGGGGGGCAACAAAATAAAGAAATAAAAGATTTTTTTTAAATTTAATATTTTTTTTCGTTCCCCCCATTTTAACCCATTCGTTTTTTAAAACACATCGGGACAACTTTTTGAAGTGTTAAAAAATTTGTTTTCGGGCCATTACAGTTTTATTCAGTTTTGGCTTTAAAAACCCATAAAAGCGTCGCTCGTTTCTTCCTTTGGGTTCCAAATAACGGCCCCCCCCTTTAAATTTACCCCCAATCCCCCGACGCGCTCAGAATTTTTTTTCCCCCATAAACTCTATGAAAATAGCTCGCCTCTAAATTGGCTAAGCTGACAGCCCCGCCGTTTCAACCAATCAGCTCTTTTTTTTTTGCTTTTTTACTTTATTTTGAACGTCCCCCGCCTTTGAATAGATTGGTAAATTTTTCTCCATGGGAAAAAAAGGGCCCTTTTGCCCGCCCTATTTTTAAATTTTCCAATTTCCCCCTTTTAAAAGGTTAGAATGGGACTTTGGGTCGCTCCTATTTGTTTGGTTTGGTTTATGCCGGCCAATAAAAAAATAGCTTAAAAAATTTGAATTACTGTTTTTTTCCCGGGCACTTCCTCTTTTGAAATTTCCCTATGAGCGCCGGTCTCGGCGACAAACGCGTTTTTTGGGATTTTTAAAATGCTTTATTTGGGAAAGAAGGGGTTTTGCTCTTTATCTGATAAAGTTTTTCATTTAATAAAAAAAAATTTTTTTTATTTAAAACTTCATTTCCGCACGGCGCTGAGCACCGAGATTTCATACGCCCATCCTTTTCCCTAGACTAAAATGGGAGAAGTAAAACTCACGCTCCCGATTGGCTGGGGGAAACCAAGCCCCCGCAAATCAGCCAACCGCCTTTTCGTCTTTTTAAAAGTATTTGAACGTCCCGCCTTTGATTTTTGATTTGGGCCAAAATTCTCCAAAATATAAAGGGACTTTGTGCTCCAAAAATGATTGTTCAATAGTTCCCATAGGTTTTTAAAGGGGCTCTGTCGCTCTATTTTGATTTGGTTTAGCTAGCCAAGTCCCCCCCTAGCTTAACCAAGCAGTCTTTTCAGCAATTTTTTTCTGTATTTTTTTTAACTGTCCCGCCGTGGGTTTTTGATTTTGGGTTTTTAAATTCCCATAGGATATAATGGGGGCTTTTTCGCTCCTATTCTGATTGGCCGAGCTAGCCAAACCCCCCCTACTCGCCAGTCAGCTTTTTTCCAAAACCCTTTTTACTGTAAATTTTTTAAATGTCCCCCCTGTGGGGTTTTTGAATTTGGCAATCCATTTCCCCCTGGTTTTAATGGTTTACTGCGCTCCCATTTTTGATTGGGCCCGGTTTTTTCCCAATGAGAATAGGTTTCAGAATTTGGGAATTTCTGTATTTCCCGGGAATTTTCAAAAAAAAATTCTTGATATTGCCCGGGCCCAGGGGTTTTGGAAAGTGAAATTTTTTTAAAATTTTTTTTATTTTTTACGTTCAGCTCTTTTCGACCCCTGTTTTTTTCCCCCCTTTTTCCCCCGCCTTATAAAAAAGGGGTTTTTTTTCGGGGAAACCCTACCCTGCGCACGGGGCGGAAACGCCGAATTTCTGTCCCGATCTTCTATCTGCTTCCTTTGCATGTTCCATCCGCTTCACCCGCCTTTTGCCGGGGTATTTTTGACCAAAATAAAAACCCGGGCTGAGTGTCAGACTGCCAGCGCTGGGATTTTCGCCTCACTTTTCCGACTCGCCCCTCCCAAAATCCTCCGGGGGTATATGAGCGCGCCGCGCCCCCCCCGGGAAGCCAAACCCCGGGGCCCCCCACCGCGCCCCTTTCCCCGCCCCCCCCATGCGGGGGGCAGCGAAAGGCCCCAACACTGCGCCTAACACTGGGATCCCCCGAAAACCGAAAAGCGGGATTCGGGGTTGGGGGGCGGGGAAAAACGCCCAAAAAAAAAGGGGTAAAGCCCGATCAACATTCCCCCAATAACCCTTTCGGCGCTGAAACTGTCTTCCTTTGAAGAGGAAATGAAGCTGAATGTTTGAAGCATTTCTACCTCATATACTTTAGTATTTTTGGTGTGTAAAAAGCCTCAAATACTTGACATGTAAATTCTGTGTAGGCGCGTACAGTACACACTGAAAATGCTCTAGTAAAAACATAGTCATTTTACATAGGGTATCATGTAAATCAGTTTACCATTGGATTGAATGTTGATTCTAAGACAGATTCAGTATTCAAATTCACCAAAGCGCACTCCGCCTTCGAAGTTTAAAAAAAGCAAACCCCGGGTCCTGAGGTTTTACACCCCCGTGCCCAAAAGGAATTTTAATAATGTATAGATAGGCCCCTATTTTTAAAATTTTTTAGGACTGTATATAACGGGGATTCCCAAAAGATTGGCACAAGCAAAGGGGGGCCCAATTTCAAAAAGGATCAAAAAGTGATAAAGGGAAATTAAGTGGGCCAAATTTGAACCTCTTTGTAGGTAAAATTTTGAAGGTTTTCTAAGAGATGCATCCCGGACTATCTCACTGAAAATAAATGTAAACCCTTTCAGGGATGGGGGTCAGGGGTGGTCGGGGGGCACACACAAACATGGACAAGTGGGTCCGACCTGACCCACCCCTGTTTTTTTTTTTTTTTTTCCTTTTGGGGAACCCCACTCCTTAAAGGCCGGCCCCCAACCGGAGACTATAGCCACTGAAACGTGCACACAGACAGGCAAACAGACACAGAACAATAAGCGAGTCGGGCGGGGGCCCAAAATCGGGAACAGAACGGGCCGGCGGTACAGAGACTGAACAAAAAAAGGAACCGGGGGCCAAGCCAAAGGGCAATACCGTCGGGGGCCAGTACAAAAACACTAGGGAGAAATGGGCTAGCGCGCAGGGGCTCAACAGAAAGGACAGAAAAAAAGGGCAGCTAAAGGGCCCCAAACAGGCAAAATGAAAGGAAATAACCTTTTAAAAGGGAACCAAAGAAGGCAAACGAGGTAAAAAGGGGGAAAAAACACCAACCGGGATAGGAACAGAAGGTATCAATCAAAAGAGAAACTCATTTAAACCAAAGAGTGCTGGGGGTTCCGGGCCCGCCGTTTGGGCCCGGAACAATCAACAAAGAGGGGGGAACACAGTTCACATTAGGAATACAATTCAAAACATCAATAAGAAACCAGGGCTAACCGTCGCAACGGCCCGGCCGGGGGACAGAGCCCAAAGCTAGGTCTGTCAGGAAGATCATGACAATAGGTTTTTTTGAAAGATCTGTCCTGCAAAAAATCTCAACACTTCTATGAGGTGATTATTTTTGACTGGATTGGGGTGAGGCATTGGTGTCATAAAACAGATTTTTTTAAAACATTTTATACGTGCCCCATAAAAGGTTTGGAAGAAAATGAAAAACTTGGGCGTGGAAAAGTTTGCAGTGGGGAAGCAACGGCTCCGGGGTAAAAAAACAAAGGGGGAAAATTAAAATTTTTTAAGCCCCCGCCGGACCCTACTGGGCCGTCCTGGGGGTACTTTGCTCACGGGACGCCCCTTTGGTAAGCAAAGGGACACCGACAAAGACTTTTTTTGGGTTTCCCCCAACC
>JAODAL010050331.1:0-27484 GCA_025379985.1 Phyllomedusa bahiana
TACTTTACACAATAAAATTTGGTCTATAAAAAAATTGTGTTTTTTATGTTGTTGTTCTAAATACCCAAAAATTTTTTCCCGTTTTCTGGTAACGGAGGGTTTTTTGGGTTGTTTTTTTTTTTTTTGTGGGATGAGTTAAAAATTTTTATTAGTAATTTTTTTATGGGGGGAAATACCGTTTTGGGGCATTTTTAATTAAGGTTTTTGTGGGGCCCATTTTGAACAAAAAAACAGCTTTCCTGGAAAGTGTTTTTTTTTTTTTTTTTTTTTACGGGGTCACCGTGCAGTGTAACTGACAAACAGTACAAATCAGAGGTCGAAAAGGGTTACAGCGATACCCTTTTTAAATATTTTTTTTTATGTTTTAAACGTTTTTTTAAAAAAATAAAAACACTTTTTATTCAAAGAGGAAAAAAAGTTTTTGCATCCCCGAATTTTCTGAGAACCAAAACTTTTTTATTTTTCTGTGTACGGACCCTTTGGGGAGCTTGTTTTTTGGGGAAGGAAGGTTAAAGGGTTTTTAAATTTTTTTCCTTTTTGGGGGGCAAACATTTTTTTGATCATTTTAAATCCTTTTTTTTGGAAAGGGCAGAGTGGAAAAAAATACTGCAACCCAAATTTAAGGTTTTTTTTTATTTTTTTTTTTAAAAACACGTCCAACCTGCAGTATCCTGATCAGTTTTTTTTTACTATCGGGGGTGGGAAAAACAAATTTAATGGTGATCCCCAATTTTATATATTTTTTTTTAATTTTGAATCACTTTTAAAAAAAAAAAAGTTTTTTTTATTTTTGGTTTTAAATAATATTTTTTGCACCCTGTCTTCTGAGAGCCAAAAACTTTTTTTTTTTTTCCGAAATACAGAGACGTTAAGGCCTTTTTTTCCCGTAATAAAACCTGACTTTTAAAAAATTGGTAAAATTTTGGGCTTTTATATGATTTTTTTGATCGCTTTTAATTCCTTTTTAAAGTCTGCAAAGATTTTACAAAAATCGAAATTTTTTGGGGTTTTTTTTTTTTGTTTTTGTTTTTTACGGTTTTTCCCCGGGTAGGGGTTTAAAATTTAAACCCAAATGACGTTTTTATAGGGTGGGTCTTTTACGCACGCGGGAGATACCAAAAAAAAGGGTCCTTTTTTAAATTTTTGGGGCGTTTTGGCCCGTTTGTAAAGGGGAAAAGGGCGGTGAAAGTTTTTTTAATTTTTTTTTTTGTGTTTTTAAATTTTTTTTTTTATTTAAAAAAAAAAAATTAACATTTTTTTTACATTTCCCCAGGGGGGATTTGTAACCCGCAAATCCCCACTGGGCAAAAGCAATCGTCAGATTGCTGTTAGGAATAAAACCTGGGCACAGCTTTCTTTCTGTGTACAGGTTTGCCCTTTGGGAAATACCTGACACCCTGGGCCCCCCAAATTTCATTGTTTGGGGTGGTTACGTCACCAAAACTACCCCCGGGTTGGGTTTTAGAAAGCATTCCCGGGGGGGGTGAGTAAGAGACCCGCGAGCGGGGATCTGCCCCCGCTTGCAGGGGCGGAAAAAAGGCAGGGAGGAGCTCACTTTTTACCCCCTTCTGGGGTATTATCGCAACCCCTGGGGTCACTCCGGGCCGAGGGGGATGGGGGATAAGCCAGCCCCGATCGGGCCCGGGGCTATGCCTACTTCGATTTGGGGGAAGTTTAAATTTCCCGTAGGGGGCGTATGCATACGCCAATGTCAGGGGGGGGTTAATTAAAAAACCATTCTGTTAGGGGTTAGACTTACTTAATACGAGTTTAAAAACCCCTTTAAAGGGCCACAGTGTTTTGACCCTTTCCCGACAAAGCCCTATTTTTTAAAAACTGGAAATGGGCACTTTATGTGAGAAAAACTTTTTGACACCTTTTTTCCCATTCAGTGATTCGAAAATTGTTTTCTCGTTTAACATTGTGCTTTAAGTTAGTAAAATTTTTTTTACCCATACAACCCTTTTGTTTGTTTGGGAAAAAAAAAATATCAAAATTTCAGAAAATTTGGAAAAAAATTTTGCAATTTTGAAGTTTCAAAATTTCTGCGTGAAAGAAGAAATTATTCCCCACAAAAAATTTTTTTATAACTAGCTCTAAAGTCCACTTAGGTTGGCTCTTTTTTAAATTTTTTTTTTTTTTTTTAAGACATTGGGGGCTTAAAAAATTTAGTAGTAATTTCTCACATTTTCAGAAAATTTGCATTAACATTTTTTTTGGGGGCCACTCCAGTTTGAGGGGGGCTTTGAGGGGCCTGCATGTTAGATACCCCATAAGTGACCCCATTGAAAAACTAGCCCCCTTAAAGTATTTAAACATTATTTGGAATTTGTAACCCTTCAGATTTTTCCAGAAATTAAAGCAAAGTGGAGGTGAAATTTCAAAATTTATTTTTTTTGCAGTTTTTCAATATTTATCCATTATTCACGGGAATACAGAAAATGTGACAAGGTAAATGCAACTTAATATAAAATTCCCCCGGGTTTTTGCCGTTTTAGAGATATGCCATTTGCCCTAGTGCATTATTTGCTAAACCTAAGCCCCGAATAGGAAAAAGACCTCTATACTCTGGGTTCATTTTCAATCAAATTTTATTTGGGCCCCATTTAAGGTTTGGGGACCCCAAAAGGTGCTGAAAACTTAATAACACCCCTAAATAGCCCGCTTTTGGAAACAAAAACCCTTAAGGGAAATTTTTAAGGGGTGATTGGTAATGACCCCCCAAGGTGTTCAAATTTTTTTTAGATAAGGCTGTAAAAATTAAAAAAAACTTTTTTTTAAATAATTTGCAATTTTTTTTAAAAATGTTTCATATATAAAAGGAACCCTGGAAAAAAAACCCCTAAAATTTTGGGTTAAGGGAAATTTTTTTCCAAGTTCGGCAATACCCTAATTGGGTGTAAATGTGTTTGGGGATAGCGGGCGTATAAAGGAGGGACGCTATTTGGCTTTTGGAAGCAGTTTTGGTGGGGCCATGTCGCATTTGCAAAGCCCCCAAAGTGCAGAACAGGGAACCTTCCAGAAGCGCCCATTTTAGTTAAAACACCCATCATGGATCTTTTCTAGGGGTGTACTGTGCTTTTTTGGGCAAAGGTGTTCCATATTTTTTTTTTTAGCATTGGGCAATGAAAAAAGGGGGGGGGAAAAAGGCATTTCGGTCATTGTTTTTTGGTTTCAATTTTACACATTCGCCGTGCAGTGTAAATGATGTGATAATTTTTACTATGGGGGTCGGTACAATTACAATGATATATTTTTTATAAGTTTTTTCTTTTTTATTACTTTTTACCAGTGAAAAAAGTCTTAAAAAATTTTTATTATGTTGTCCTATTCTGCCCACCCATAAAACTTTTTTTTTTTGCTGTGTTAGAGCTGTGTATGGGCTTTTTTTTTTGCGGGAGGTTTGAAGTTTTTATTGGTACCATTATGCGGTATATGATGCGTTTTTTTTTATTTTTTGTGAGATGTTTTGAAACAAAATACAGCAATTGGGAGTGTTTTTTTTTTTTTTTTTTTTATAGCGGTCACTGTACGGTATATAGAAATGGTTGCTTTACTCAGCGGTCCCAAAACGATTACACCGTACCAATTTGTTATTTTTTTTTTTTAAACTGTTTTTACAATAAAAAACTTTTTTCAACCAGGAAAATACGTTTTTTTGCACCCCGTAGTGAGGCCTAACTTTTTTAAAATTTTTCTGTGCTTGGGTGTTTTAGGGACTTGATTTTTGCAAGATGAGTTGACGTTTTTTTTTAGTATCTTTTTGGGGGGGGCAAGCTTTTTGATGTTTTTTTAAAACCCTTTTTTTGGGGCCAGGGGTGAAGAAAAATTGCAACCTGTGTTTTTTTATTTTATTTTTAAAGGGTCACCAGCAGTATCCGATAAATTGCTTTTCTCTTTGGGTCGTCGATTATGGCGATACCCTATTTATTTTTTTTTTTAAGCTGAAGCAATTATAAAAAAAAAGAAAAATGTTTTTAGTGGTAAAAAATATTTTTTGCACGCTTCTTTTGAAGGTATACATTTTCTATTTTTCCCAAAACAGGCTGTATGAGGACTTTTTTTTTTTTTTTGGGATGAACGACTTTTTTTTGGTACAATTTGGCGTTTTTTAGGAGTTTTTTTCGCTTTTTATTCCATTTTTTGTTTCTGCGGGGATTAACAATAATCTTAATTCTTTTTGTTTTTTTTTGGGTTTTTTTTTTTCGGCGTTCACCGTAGGGTTATTAACATGACAGATTTATAGGGAGGTCGTTACGCCCGCGGGATACCAAAAAATGGGACTTTATTTATTTTTGATCATTTTGAGGCGTTGGGGTTTTTAAAGGGGAAAAGGGCGGTGTAGTATTTTTATTTTATTTTTTTTGTTTTGTTTTTACATGTTTTCACTTTTTTTTCACTTTTTCACGTTATTTTTTTTCTTTTCCCATAGGGGATTTGAAAGAGAGATTTTAGAAACTTCATTCAATTGGGAAACAGTACTAGCTTATTTCTATGATGGTTCCTATGGTAACTGTCAGTCACGATGCCCGGGGCTGCCCACAGGGCAAGGCCCGGGGTCGTTTTAGTCATAGACAACCCCGGGAAGGGATTCTCTGCCTTCCCTGCGTCTTCAGGGGCGGGGGCTGCAAGGATCGCCCGTCCCCCTGCGCTGCTGCCCCCCGCAGAGACCAGGGGAGCGATTCCCCCTGCGTTTTTCCCTTTGTTTTGCGAACCCCATCGTCACGTTAATTAAGGGAAAAAACCGGCCCCCCGGAGCGATCCGGGGTCGGGGGGGGACGTGCGGGATGTCAGCGTATTTTTCACGAACCCCGCGCCGATCCGGAACTCTGCTTTAGAGTTCCGCGATCCTCAGGACGTACCATCGTCCCGGGCTGAACCCCCAAAAACCCCCTGGAGTATGGAAAGGCCAAGGGCGTGAAGGGTTAAATTTTTGGGGGGACGTTTTGAAAGGGCTGCTCATTTTTTTTTCCAACTTTTAGCCAAACAAATGTCATAGTTCTGTTCTTAGTGTTTAAAATTCGTACACCAAAACTTGTACAATGCAGTAAAATGTTGTACGTCAAAAATCATACAATATGCCAAAACGCGCCAATGTTTGGTGCTAAAATTTCGTACAAATCCATATCAGTTTCAAAGTGGGATAGCTGTGACTACTTTTTCCGTACAACAGGACATATTTATAAAGTGCTGTGAGATACCTTCATACATACTGTTGGATATTGCACTGTTAAAAAACAGAGGTAGAACTGTCGAGTCGGCGCCGTGTTCATACATCTCACCCTGTGTTTGTAAGACCATGTTCACATCTGCACCAGAAATTCTGTTCAGAGCCTGCATCTCAGAGGTGGCACCAGATCTGTTTTATGACAGACCCCAACAACACCTTACAGACCCCAGTAGCCACAATAGGGTCTGTCAGGTTTCTGTCATTGTGTCCTTCGTTTTAACAGAAAAAATGTTGCAGCATGCTGTGCAATTTTGTCCATCATTTTTGACGGAAAACTACAAGAAATGATTCACATTTAAGTATCTAGAAGAGACATGTTTGTTGTATTTTTCAAATGTTGTATCTATTTCTTTCAAAAAACTTCCTTGTGGCCATATCAACAGATTCTGTATACAACGCTTTATGACAGTGTATAGTGTTTTGCTATCCTTGTCTAGACTTCTAGCAGAAGAACTTATCATTAAAGAAACCTTCACTCATCACAAGAATGGGGTTCCCAGTTTTCCAATAATTGAATGAAGTTAGTCCTGGGCACTGCTGCTCTGTTCAACTCTATAGGTCTAACAGAAATAACTGGGTGTAGCATTAATCCTCTCAGCAGGAGCGCCTTAGACTGTGAATAGATTGGAAGCATGCATGCCCAACCACTACTACATTTGAAAAATGAACCCTGGTCTTATGATTATGGTGGTCTCAGGCACAAAGTAAACATAGATTTATCACTTATCCTGTACAGTGTTCGGGAAAATACTTTGGGAAAGTATTTTAAATACAAAATACTAATGACTGAAGTATTTTAAATACAAATACTAAATACTTTAATCCCGAAGTATTTTAAATACAAATACTAAATACTTTAATCCCGAAGTATTTTAAAAAACAAAAACTAAATACTACTTCAAAAGTAATTTTCCAAATACTAAAAAACTTGAAAAATGTAAAAAAAATTAATAAAAACAAAAATGGATCAGAGGTTTTTAGCCCAACTAGGATTGATTTACCCGCAAATGTTGGCCAGGGATCATTTTTGACCCCTTAAGAAGATGTTGAACATGGGGAGAGGGCTAATGGAAGAAAAACATACGGTCCTTCCTTTAGTTACTATGTTTTTAAATGTCAGGCTTTTGGGGATTTTAAATTTGTTTCAGTAACTCCATGTTTTACAAAAATAGCATTAACCCCATCTGCCCTCATTTTATTCCCCTGTGTGCCCTATAAAGGGTTACAAATATGGGAAAAGGGGGGTAATAATAAAGGCCTTAATTATGAAGAACCTAATTTAACCCCCATGTCTCTCACAATCAGTCTTTTTTTTGAGGCACACAGGGGTTTAATGTGAGGGACTGAGGGGGTTAACTGCTTTTAAAAAGGCAAGGGAGTTAATAGGCTGTAAAGAAATGACCGCTTTTTTATCTGCAATGGTGGGTTTCCCCCCCTTGGCTTATTACTCGAGACAATATGTTTTTCCAGTTTTTTGTGGTAAAATCTAGGCGCCTCGCGATTTATTATCCGGGTTCGGTCTTTATACTCGAGTTATTATACGTAATTGCTACGGAAGTGGAGTACGCGATCGGGGAGATTAAAAACTAAAAATCAAATTCCAGCTCACTACAAGCGTGGACTGCGTTGCTGGAACAGCGTTGTTGGTAAAATTTTCCCTCCTCTCGTAGCACTCGCACGAGATACGAGTAACGAGAGTGATATGTAGTGCTCGCGATGTTTGTTTTTTTTCTTTATTAGTGCAGGTGGGCGGGTTATTTAATTACAACGTTTGTTTTTGATTATAGAAAAGTAATTATAATAATCTTAAAAATACTTCCTAAAAGTATTTTTTTTACAAATAGAAAAAATATCTGAATAAAAAAAGTATTTTGTTTAACAAGAAAATACTAAAATACCTGACAAGTTACTTTTATAAGTACTAGATTTAATTACTTGTATTTTAAATACTCCAGAACACTGATCCTGTAGATAGGAGATAAATGTTGTTGCTGGTCCAACCTCCTTAAGTCCCAATCAAGACAGCAACAGTAAACAGGAAATTTCAGGCTTTGTGAATATTCTAACCTCCATCATGAAAACTTATAAATTCCAAGATTTTTTAATGGATAGTTACATTAAAATAAAAGAACAGCTAAATATGTGAATAATATGTCACCTTTGAATAATACATTTTTTGTTTTATCTTGTAACAAAATTAACCATGGTTAATGTTTTATCCTATCTAGAACAATTGTACTGTTTGCAGAAATGTATGGAAGTTTACCAGCAGAGTGCGCCAGATGATTTTGATATCAGCAGCTCTGTGCGCAGTATCAAGGTATAACAATGAGTTTTCAACATATAAAACCTGTTACAATTTCTTATAAATAATAAAGAGGTATTCTTATTTTGTAGGCTGATGGAAACTATTGTGACGGATACACTCTACTCACTTTATGATTAGTAGGGAACCGACCTCTGGGACATTTGCTGATCCTTTGAATGATGGAGCTATAGATGTTGACCTGTCGTAGTAGTCCAGAAGCAGGCTGGCGGTTCAACCTCACTATTTGGAGTTGAAGTAGGAACGCCCAATGGGTTTTCATGTGGAATTTAGTGATATCACCGGACAACCCATGTGCCCATAGATGGGCACAGTTTGAATTTTGAGAATTTGTAGTCCTACAGTAATGCGACAGGGTAGAGGCACTGTATAAGCACCACCATGTGGATGGGGCGGAAGGATAAAGCTAATTAAGCAACAGGGTTTCCTTTCAAGGTTGTTGTTGATGTACTGAAAAAGTAACGGTGCCGACACAACAGTCTGACATGTGCAGGTGCTTCTGTTTAAAGGCCACCATGTAAGAGGTACCTGGTGCTTGAAACCTGGAAAGAAGCTGCAGTAGGTCCTGACTTAGAAGGAGGCAAAAGAGCCCAGAAAGGATCAAATCACAAAAGGTGTCACACTTGGAGACAAGCCTTAGGGGATGCAGTTTCGCTGTTGTGGAACTGAGAGGAGAACCTCAAGAAGAAAACAGCACGATTGTGACAAGCAAGGCCAGGCCACCACTGAGCCATAGGTACATGGTGGGTGCCGGTTGTTAGTTACAGACGTTGCCAGTCTTCAACAGCCAGGACCGGAGAAAATTCTGATCCCGGACATTTAACTGCTCAGTTATATACCGAGGCAATTGGCTCCCCATGTGATGGGGTGCTGACCTGCAGTCATGGCAGCTGTAAGCCTAATGAAGACTCCCAGAGCTGCTACCTCATTACACCTATTGAACCCTAGCTGAGACAGGGTGTAATAGGAGATCTGTAATAGCACATTATTCTGCATTAATATAGTAATAATAGTGTACAAGTGTTCATGCTCCCTAAGTACATTAGGGGGGCTCAAATTTTAAAACATTAAAAAAATATATAAAATACCCCCTTTCTTATATTACAAATTAAAAAAACAATAATACAATAAAAAACAATAAAAAAGACAAATAGGTACTGCTACAAAAGTCTATGAATATATACAGTATAACGTTTTATATCCCACATGGTTAATTCACTTCATACCTCTCTTCCACATGGTGGTGCTTATCCAGATACACCACCCTGTCTGGTGGTATCACTATTTCACTGACAAACTCTTGTGACCATTGGCGGTTGTATGTAGTATGGTTTCCTACCCAACTGCCAGACTATGGTGACCCTGTGCAGGGAACTAGCTTATGCTGGTCTTTAGTGACTGATATCATCGATGTTAGTTCCATCATTTAAAGGATCTGTAAATGTCCCAGAGGTCAGTTCCCTACTGATCATAAAGTAATAGCATACCCTCACAATATTCCATCACCTCAAACAATAAGAAAACTTCTTTATCATTTATAAGGAAATCCCGAGCGGTATTTGCTCTGTTTTTGAGACCGTGCACACGGGCGCTGGGGAATGGCTTTTCTCCGCGGTCTTGAGGAGATAAGAAGCCTCTCCCGCTCGCTCTTTTCTTGGAGTATGTACTGTTATAATTACTCACCGAAAAGTGACGGAAGAATATGAACATCGCTCAATGTTTTTGGACACAGCGGGGCTAATAAAATGCCCGGACGAAAACCATTGCAGTGAGGACTCGACTGAGTGTGTATTTCCATAGACGTCCACGCTGTCTTGCTCTAGTGGACCGCCCATACCATCCACATTGGTCCCAGTAATTATTTCTCCGGGCTGTCCTCTATCACCTTATGCTATCTGTAACCTCTCTCTCTACCACCTGGAGTTATTTCCATCTTCTCTTCATAACACGCCCATCATAAACCCTTTACTAAAAAAAGCCCTCTCTGGACTCGTCTGTGCTGCTAACTACCGACGAGTCTCTAACCTGCACTTCATCATCTAACTCCTGGAAACGCTTGGTCTACTCTCGCCCTCTGTAATCACGCTATTCTCTACTAACTCTCTTCTTGACCCTCTGCATCAGGTTTCACGCACCCTCAATCACGGAAACTTGCTTCTGTCTAAAGTTTAAATGACCTCTGCCTGACAGCAAAATCTAAGGTAAATATTCCTCTTGCTTTCTCTTGGATCTCTCATGCAGCATTTGACACTCGTGGATCCCACTTCTCCTCAGATGCTCAGCACCGCATTGGCCTCCAGGAACCGCTCTCGCTTGGTTCTCATCTAACCTCTATCGGGGACTAACGCTCCTTCAGTGTTCATTTTCTGGTTCGATCTCTCTCCTCTTGCTGTTGGAGTTCCTCAGGGATCAGTTCTAGGTCCTCTCCTCTTTTCATTGTACACAGCCCCCATTGGACAAACCATCAGTAGATTTTGGCTTCCAGTACCATCTCTATGCTGATGACACCCAATTATACACCTCCTCCCGTGACATCACTCCAGCCCTGCTACAAAACACCAGTGACTGTCTGTCGGCTGTCCTCGACATCATGTCCTCTCTCCCATCTGAAACTAAACCTCACTAAGACTGAACTTCTTGTCTTTCCGCCATCTTCTAACCAACCCTACCCTGCTATTTCTGTTTCTGTATGTGGTACCACCATCTCTCCTAGGCAGCAGGCCCGCTGTCTGGGGGTTATACTAGATTCTGATCTGTCCTTCACCCCATATATCCAATCCCTTGCCCGCTCCTGTCACCTGCACCTCAAGAACATCTCCAGAATCCGTCCATTTCTCACCGTCAAAACAATTCAAACTCTCATTACTGCTCTTATTATTTCTCGTCTTGACTACTGTAACTCCTTGCTTATTGGTCTGCCTCTCTGCAATCTCTCCCCTCTTCAATCTGTCCTGAATGCAGCAGTCAGGCTCATCTTTCTCTCCAGCCGCTATACTGACGCCTCTACCCTGTGTCAGTCACTGCACTGGTTGCCCATTCACTACAGGATACAGTATAAACTCAGCATTTTCACTCATAAAGCTCTCCACAACGCTGCCCCCCCCCTACATCTCCTCCCTCGTCTCTGTCTACCACCCTACCTGCTCTCTCCGCTCTGCTGCTGATATCAGGTTACATTCATCAATCATCCGAACCTCCCATGCCCGTCTCCAAGATTTCCCACGTGCGGCACCAATTCTCTGGAATATGATACCGCGGGCAATCAGGCACTCTCACAACCCTCATAGTTTTAAGAGGTCCCTGAGAATACATCTTCTCAGTCTGGCCTACTAAGATCCCTAACTGCTATCACACACATTTGTTACTCCCTACACTAGGGCACTCACAGGCACTTCTCTGTATATAGATGTACTGTCAGGGTGGCAGGTTCATCCATTTTTCATGTAAACCACCCCCTATTTATGAAACAAGGCTGGACCATTGTAAATTTGGCCCTTTTTACCGTATGTTTCACCCATACACCCTAATAGATTGTAAGCTCTCACGAGCAGGGTCCTCACTCCTGGTGTCTCATCTGTAAGTTCTTTTAATGTGTAATGTCTGTACGTTTACCCTTGAATTTGTAAAGTGCTGCGGAATATGTTGGCACTATAGAAATAAAGATTATTATTATTATTATTATTTTAAAATTTGTCACTCGGTTTACAGACAGTTTTCAAAACCGAAAACCGTCTGTAAAACCGGCTGAAAACCCGTGTCATAGGGACAAGGCCTTATTGTTATTCTCTGATACTGTGCAAAGAGCTGCTGCTATAAAAATCATCTGGCGCACTCTGCTGGTAAACATTGATACATTTCTGCAAACAGTACAATTGTTATAGATTGGAAAAAAACATTAATCTTTGTAAATTTTATTAATAGATACAAACAAAAAAAGTATTCAAAAGAGACATTATTTACATATTTTTAGCAGTTTTCTTATTTTTTATTTAACTATCCACATAAAAATCTTGAAATTGATAAGTTTTCATGATGGAGTTTAGAATATTCAGAAAGGCTGAGATTTCCCGTTTTCTGTAGCTTCTTTGATTTGCTGTCATGATCGGGACTTGAGGTTTGACCAGCAACAACATTTAACACCTATCTATACAGGATATGTGATAAATCTATGTTTACTTTGTGTCTGAGACCACCATGATCATAAGACCAGGGTCTATCATTCAAATGTAGTAGTGGTTTGGCATGCATGTTTCCAATCTATTCAGTCTAAAGCGCTCCTGTTGAGAGGCTGACTGGATCTATAGAGTTGAACAGAGCAGCAGTGCCCAGGACTAACTTCATTTAATTATTGGGAAACTGGGAACCAGAAAACCCTGTTCTAGTGATGAGTGAAGTTTCCTTTAATGATAAGTTCTGCTAGAAGTCTAGAATAGGATAACAAAACACTATTCACTATCATAAATATGGCCACAAGAAAGATTTGTGAAAGAAATATATGCATTTGTCTTTTCTAGGTACTTAAATATAACTTATTTGTTGCAGATTCCATCAAAAATGATGGACAAAATATCACAGCATGCTGCAACATTTTTCCCCTTAAAACAAAGGACACAATGACAGAAATCTAACAGACCCCATTGTGGTCAATGGGGTGTATAAATCATTGTTGGGGTCTGTCAGAAAACAGACCTGCAGTTCTTGTCTCAATCACATGGTTTTGGTTGCAATGTCATTTGTAACCAGGGCCAGGACAAAGCTCTATACACAGAAAAATAAAACAGTTATGACTCTCAGACTATGGGGATGAAAAAACGTGTTTTCCTTTTTGAATAAAAGTGTTTTTATTGTGTAAAAGCAGTAAAACATAAAGAATAAAAATTGAGTATCTCTGTAATTGTATCAACCTGCTGAATAAAGCTAGACTGTCATTTATACTGCACAATGACCGCTGTAAAAAATAAAAACAAACACTACCAGGATTGCTGTATTTTGTTCATCCCGCCTCCCCAAAACCTTGATAAAAAGCGATCAAATAGTCAAATGAACCCCATAATGATACCAATGCAGACGGCTACTCATCCCACAAAAAATCAAGTCTATAACCAGATCCATCTACAGAAAAATAAAAAAGTTAGGGCTATCAGACTATGAAGACATAAAAACACAATTTTTTACAATGAATTTCTATAGTGTAAAAGTAATAAACATAAAAAAACTATATAAAATGTATATCATTGTAATTGTACTGACCCAAATAGTAAAGTTATCATGTCATTTATACCGCATGGTGAAGCCCAAAAAACAATGGCGGAACTATATTTTTTTCCCATATTTTCAAGGGCCAATGCTAAAAAAACAATTGAACTTTTTGAGAAGCAGTCAAGTCGACAGAGCTTCTTTCCTTTTGGGATTTTCAACTGTTATATGGCCCATGTTACTGTTCTGGAGTCTCATGTCTTGGCCCATGGACCATGGTTTTTTAAAATCCAGGGTCAAACAAATGTCAGCCGAATTGTTCTCAAACACTTTAGATTCCCTTGTAACATTCCTTATATTCCCTATAGCATATCCTTCATGAACCTATGATACAGTTCATAGGTGGCAGCCTATTTAAACACTGGGAGGGATTGTTGGGTTTGTCCGATAGTCAGGCATTGATCTTTCATTGGTGGTATGAGTTATGTAAAAGGGTCAAATGCGAAAAGTAGAGAGAGACACACTTTCAGTTTATCCATAAGGAAATATATGGATTCAATATCTCCCACCCGCTAGCCCCAGACCGTAAGGTCGCATGTCCTAAATGCTCCTTGCCTTGTACTGATTTGATACATGGCAGGAGGTTTTGCACAGAGGTACAAGACTTGTGGAGTCAATTAGTTCCGATGTTCAAGGATAGGGGGAACTTGACTTCACTAGGAGCCTCCCACTTCCTTCACATATTTTTAATTGCTGTTAAAAGATGCATTCTTGAAAATGGTTGGAACCTCACAAAGCTATCCCAGGCATGGTAATTGATTAAGTCAAAAAATATTTGCATATTGATAGGGTTGCAATAGAGAGAAGGAAAGAGATGCACTCCAAAGATTTTTTTAAGCATTGGAAGATTTTTGTGACTAATTTTCTTTCTGACTTAGAACAAAATCAGTTAATGTCTTACTTCTCCAATACTAGTTAGTTCCCAAAGACGAACACAGCAGAGACCTTACGGAAGCTGAAAATTACCCCTGTGACGTGAAAGCGTTGGGCGCAAGGCGATCTGACACCAAATACTTTTTGGTTCATGAGACATTATTTCGGAACCCTTGTGAGAACTATCATGCCTACACTCATAAAAGCTCAGTTTATGAGTCAGACTTTTCTCTGTATTCAGGACTACCTGATCGGCAGCTAAAAAAAATTTTCATGACTTATGGGGAACTTAACCAAGTCTTCTTCATTTTTATTCTATTTTTATTTTATTTTTTGTTCTGTGTTTCAATATGTTTGGTCAGAGGTTATTGCTAGTCTTTGATCCCTTGACTATTTCTTGCTTTGAAAGGTGATTGCCAGAAATTGGCTCTCCGGCGTGACCACCTCTCCTCCCCCTTCCACTGTCACTCTTGATTCAGTCTCTTATCACCTGCATAGTTATTACTTTGGTGGGGTGCCAGCGACTCTGATGAAGCCTTTACTACTTTATAGGCTGTACTTCGATTGCCATGTGGATGCGAGGACATTGAAATTTTAGGAGAGCTTAATAGAACTGCTATTGCCTTTCTCATTGGCTTTATCTCCTTTATGCGGTTAGCCAAATGTCATGATGACTGTAGTATTTGTAATGTCAACCATTGTTCTTTTTGCTGATGAAAATCAATAAAAATGAGTTTTAATAACTATGTGTGAGGATATGACAAAAGTCATTCCCCAGTCCATGTAACATCACCCAAATTCACTGTCAGTCATTGCAGGATTCAGAACTTCACCTAAGCTCACCCACTGCTCAACATATGTAACATATGAAGCCCTCAATTAAACAAAAGGCAAATTCCCTCAATTTAGCTGGAAGACCTGTCAGCTCCCAATCCAGATAGGGAAGCAGCCCAGCAGGTAGTCTGAGCCTCAAAGGTTCCTCACTAATTTCATTAGAACCTTGGCCAGGGCCAGGGTAGACTTGCTCTGAGAGGCAAAATATCAAAAGAGATTAGGCAGACACCCGACGCCGAAGCTCAATAAGGAATTATGGAATAACCATGAGTCACAAGTATGCCCCAGTTTCATATTTTTAAATATGAAATCGTCACACACGCATATCTGTCACTCCCTCATTTGTAAAACCAATGGGCAGGGAGAAACAAGAAGCTGGTACCAGGCACAGAGCAGCGACCCAGTGACTGGGCAGGGTGCAGGAAACCAAAATGGAGGCATCCCTTCCTCCCTATATAGATTAAAAGCAATATATGCCAGTTACAATGTATAGTTCTACACAAAAAAGCATTTCTGAAAAAACACAATGTGAACCTGGGTGCCACTGGCAGGGTTGCGGCATATATATATATACACCGGGATGCCTCCATTTTGGTTTCATGCACCCCGCCCACTTTTCACAGGCTGTTACATGAGTGCAGCTTGCAAGGTTGGTGTTTTTTTATTTCTTTCTCTCTGGATAATGGAGGTTGGTTGACCCAATGAGAGGCCTGAATTTGGCTCTATTGAGAGGTAAAGATAGCGTAGAACCACCCAACCTGAGATCACGTTGTAAGTTCGTGGGTGGCTTAAGCATTTTTTGATCAAAAACACGTGATCTAAGAATCTCAAAGTTTTTTCATGTATGATAGATAGCATAAATGCTTCTTTAGGGATTTCCATGTATTGTATTGCCCCTTTTGCAGTGGTGTGCCACTGGTAATGCTGTGCGTGTGTATATATATAATATATATAATATATATATATATATATATATATATATATATATATATATATATATATATATATATATATATATATATACATACTGTATATGCCGCAACCCTGCCAGTGGCACCCAGGTTCACATTGTATTTTTTCAGAAATGTTTTTTTTGTGCAGAATTATACGTTGTATCTGGCATATATTGCTTTTAATCTATAATAGGAGGAAGAATGCCTCCATTTTGGTTTCCTGCACCCCGCCCACTTTTCACAGGCTGTTATATGAGTGCAGCTTGCAAGGTTGGTGTTTTTTTATTTCTTTCTCTCTGGATAATGGAGGTCGGTTGACCCAATGAGAGGCCTGAATTTGGCTCTATTGAGAGGTAAAGATAGTGTAGGACCATCCGACCTGAGATCACGTTGTAAGTTCGTGGGTGGCTTAAGCATTTTTTTGATCAAAAACATGTGAACTAAGAATCTCAAAGTTTTTTCATGTATGATAGATAGCATAAATGCTTCTTTAGGTGTTTCCATGTATTGTATTGCCCTTTTTGCAGTGGTGTGCCACTGGGAATGGTGTGCGTGTGTATATATATATGCCGCACCCTGCAAGTGGCACCCAGGTTCACATTGTGTTTTTTCAGAAATGTTCTTTTGTGCAGAACTATACGTTGTATCTGGCATATATTGCTTTTAATCTAATTAGGGAGGAAGGGATGCCTCCATTTTGGTTTCCTGCACCCCGCCCACTTTTCACAGGCTGTTATATGAGTGCAGCTTGCAAGGTTGGTGTTTTTTTATTTCTTTCTCTCTGGATAATGGAGGTTGGTTGACCAAATGAGAGGCCTGAATTTGGCTCTATTGAGAGGTAAAGATAGCGTAGGACCACCCGACCTGAGATCACGTTGTAAGTTCGTGGTTGGCTTAAGCATTTTTTGATCAAAAATATGTGAACTAAGAATCTCAACGTTTTTTCATGTATGATAGATAGCATAGATGCTTCTTTAGGGATTTCCATGTATTGTATTGCCCTTTTTGCAGTGGTGTGCCACTGGTAATGGTGTGCGTGTGTATATATATGCCGCAACCCTGCCAGTGGCACCCAGGTTCACATTGTGTTTTTTCAGAAATGTTTTTTTGTGCAGAACTATACGTTGTATCTGGCATATATTGCTTTTAATCTAATTGGGAGGAAGGGATGCCTCCATTTTGGTTTCCTGCACCCCGCCCACTTTTCACAGGCTGTTATATGAGTGCAGCTTGCAAGGTTGGTGTTTTTTTATTTCTTTCTCTCTGGATAATGGAGGTCGGTTGACCCAATGAGAGGCCTGAATTTTGCTCTCTTGAGAGGTAAAGATAGTGTAGGACTACCCGACCTGAGATCACGTTGTAAGTTTGTGGGTGGCTTAAGCATTTTTTGATCAAAAACATGTGAACTAAGAATCTCAAAGTTTTTTCATGTATGATAGACAGCATAAGTGCTTCTTTAGGGATTTCCATGTATTGTATTGCCCAAATAGCACACTAAGGCCACATATGGCATATCGGCCAGCCATATTCCAGTAAATAATGGCTAAAAACTAAAAGTCTGCATAAAAAATAATTTTACCTCCACTTTGCTTAAATTCCTGCAAAACACCTATAGTGTTAATAAACTTTCTTAATGCCGTTTTGAATACTTTAAGAAATGTAGTTTCTTAGATGGAGTCATATATTGGGGTATCTAACATACAGGCCACTCAAAGCCACGTTAGAACTGGACTGGTCCCTAAAAAAATCTATGTTGCATATTTTAGTCCCCTCATGTTGTAAAAAAATAAAAAGACATTCAAAAAATTATGTCAACGTACAGTAAATATATAGTAGGTGTTAGTTTTAAACTATTTTCTGTGGAATAATTATTTGTCTTAGACACAAAAAATTTTTTACTTTGAATGTGGCCAATTGTTCAAAATTTTCACAATCTTTTAATATTTTTCACAAATAAACAAGGATTGTATGGACCAAAATTTCTTACTAACTTAACCCCTTAAGCCGAACACCTGAAAAGTAGTTAAAGGAGTTGTCTCATTAATAGCTTTCAGCCTCTGTCTGTGACTGGGAGTTGAATTGAGGGGCGTGCTAGCTTCTCTGCCTCTTCCCCCCGCCCTCTCCCCCCCTCCCCTCAGCACACAGGCAGCTATCCGCCCTGCCAGAGTTAACCCTGTGTGTGCCTGCCTAGAGAGGTCTATGATTGCTAATAGCAGAGCAGAGGGCTGCAAGTGTTCCTATACCCTCTGCTTAGCTTACATATCTCCACATCTCCAGCAACAACAAACAAACCCTCTCAGAACAGAGGCAGGGAAGCTGCAAAGTGTTACTCAGGATGTGTCCCTAGTACAGCACAGCATGAACTGTTCACAATCTGTATAGTATTATTATAGTTACAGCTCCACAGACATCATGATTTAGTAACAAACAGGGCCCACTGCTGTCACATCTATTGATCCAGCCTAATCTCTGCTCAATCTGTGTAGAGAGCAGGAGGAAGCAGGCACACACAGGGTTAACTCTAGCAGCATGGACATAGAAGCCAGAGTCCTCCCTCCTCCTCCCTACACTACAGAAGCATTCTGTGTGGGAGGGGCTCTCTGCTCCGACCTGTCTTCAAAGGTGATGAGTCATTCAGACCTGACAGCCAGTAAGATAAGGATCAACAGGTCAGCTGCTATAGGGATTTCAGGAGCTGATGCACTCCTATGAACAGGGCTAGCTCAAAATCATAGGACATTTGTAATGAACATATATTGCAAAGCTGCTTGTTTTTTTAAAAGATTTTTAATTTAAAAACCCAATCATTGTAGCGAGACAACCCCTTTAATGACCAGAACATTTTTTTCGTTTTTGCCTCCTTGCGTTTCAACAGGTGTAACTTTTTTATTTTTTCAATGACGCAGTTGGATGAGGCCTCGTTTTATTCAAGACAAGTTGTACTTTATGGAGGAATAGTTTAAATTCGCTTATAAATAATTACAGATTTTATTTTTTTTTTTAAATATTATTTTTTTTAATTTTTTTTTTACACCATTCACATTTCACACTTAATAACTTCTTAGATTAATTCTACAGGTTATTACGGTCATGTGGATACCTAATATGTGAAAGGTTTTTTTGTGTGTGTTATTATGCACAATTAATTTTTATTAAATATTATTTGTATTTTATTATTTTTTTTAATTCATTTTTTTTTACACTTTTTCTGTTTTGTTTTTTTTTTTTAAATCCCCTGAAGGGAGAACATTTTTTTTTTTAACACTTAGTAATGTATTAGCATATTCATATATGCTAATACATTCTAATCTGTGTCACTTTGACACAGGCAGTGATCAGGACACCAAACAATGTGTCCTAGTCACTGACTTCACACACAGACAGCTCTGGGGCCACTCTAGGTCCCCATGGCCGACTGTGCAGCCGTTCCCCGAGCTCTGTCGGGTGATCGGGTGTTCCGATCACCCGACAGAGCAGGAGAAACCCTTTGATTGCGCTGCGGTAACGCACCGCCGCAATCAAAGTGTAACGGGTCGCGCTGCGATCCAGTCCACGGACCGTGGACGCACCCGTGTCCCTCTCGGCGGGTGGCGCCATGGGCCGCACTGCTGGCCGTGGTCGCATCCGTCCCATCCACTCACCTGACCTCGCTCCTGCTCGGCTCTCGTCCCCTGCCGGACAGAATGCGCGTGCGCGCTCGTTCATGTAAATTTAAAGGGACAGTGCGCCGGCAACTGGTTAATTGCCGGGCGCTGTCTCTATATAGCTTTGAGATCCACGTCACTTCCCTGCTGGATCTTTGTTGCCTCCGTGCCCTAGAGAAAGCGTTCCTGTGTATCTACCGTCTTGCCGTGTACTCTGACCTCTGCCTACGTTTATCGACTTTGAACCTTTGCCGCCTGCCCCGACCTTGCCGCCTGTCCCCGACTACGCCTACGCCTCACGATTCTGTGCCACACTCACCCTTGGCTGCCATCACAAGCAAGTCACGTCAGGGGTAGCGACCTGGTAGACTCCTGCCACAGCAAGTCCATCCCGCTTTGCGGCGGGCTCTGGTGAAAACCGGAACCTACTTAGATTCCACTTCCTGGCGTGGCTTACACCATCGCTTGCGGTGGCCCAGTGGATCCACTACCAAGTCCGTTACACAAAGGGTTAATGCACCGGGTTGCGGGGGTTTCCTCTGCTCCCCGGTGCTTGCAAGGGATGCTCTGGGATCAGGGCTGTGTAATACAGCCCCGATCTCAGTGCAGCTGCGGCGCCCTGGCGCCGCAAACTCTGGTGTTTGCAGACGAACGACCCGCACCAGCCGACATCTAAAGTCGGCGGGTGGTCGTTAAGGAGTTAATACAGACTGAAACCTTTCCTTATCATGGCAGTCAAGTTTTGCTTTTGTGACACAAAATTGACTTCTTTGCATTTGTAGCACAAAGTATACCCTTTGTTAATGTGAGAACAAGGTATATCTGAAAAAACATATAGAAATATGTCAATATGCTAAGAAACTATGCTAAGAAATCCTAAACTGTATGCTGTACATTTACCACCTTGGGCCTTTGCTTGATAAGATGAGCATGACAAGAACCTCTGGGTGGTGGGTCTGAAACTTTGATCGTTGACACTGTACATATTAGAACCATTAAAATTGTGTGGATGCTACTTGAGCCCCGACTTTCCCACACTAGCAGTTTTCACACACAGGCTTCCTTTTGATTGAGATAGTGTAGTAGACTGCCAAAAAAAAGGAATATGTCAACACATCTCATTCCAGAATCCAATCAAAAGAACAAAGTTTAGGCATTCAATTAGACTTTCTGATAAGGAACCAGAACACCAGGAAGTGCCATAACAAGTATGTAAAGACAACATCTAGATAGAATTTTTTTTAATTATTCCAATGTTTATGTTCTGCATGATCTACTAGAAATGTAATGTATAATAATGGGACAAGAGTAAAAAACAATGATAGAGGAAGGTAAGTTTGTCTAGCATCATGTATTATGGCTCCGATTTTGTATGGATTTGAAAAGGGAGCTTATTTTCCCTTTTATTAGATTTAACCATTTCCACCCATATAGTAAGAATTCGTTATTAAATAAAAATATGAGTGAATTAACATAAATACGGTTCCCTTACATATAAATGTTTAGTGGGTTTTACTTGTCTTAATGCAGTTTATTTGCCGTCCTAAATATCCTCTACTAAAACATATTAAGATTGAATATATATAACAAGTCAGTGTCTGTCAGTGTTGTGCGTACGATCCAAGATGCATTGATTCATTCCCAACGCTGTTTCTATCCAAGGTAAACTTTGTATCTTGATCAATTTTATGTGGCAAGCGAAACTGCAGCTGCATTTTCAATGTGCACAAAGCATCTTTGATATAATGCTGAGATTTGGATGACTGTAAAGTCTATTGTTTGTTTTCATATTCCAGTATTCAGAAAAATCTTCTCAATTTTAAAACATGTTAGTGGCCAAAACATCTTGGACAGTATCAGTGATTGTCATAGAAACATCTTTAAAATTCATGAAGTTGGTAGAATTTTACATCTTTCAGAAATAAATCAAAATGTAAAGTTTATTAGTTTCTGAAGTCTCCAACCTTCCAGTTAGCACGCTATTTTTCTGAACAGACGTTTCTTTTATTTTTATTACATTTAGGCTATATTCACAATTCGTTTTTCTACATGTCAGAGATATTGTCAGGAGGCCTCCATGCACCCAAATGAATGCCAAAATAGTGTCCTTTTAACATTTGGCTGGTACTGTACGTGTTGCCATTCCTATTTTTAGTAAATGAATAAGTAGTCTACTACATTATCTCAAAAAGGTATTCTCACCACATTAATCAGCATTAAACGCTTAGGCAAAGGCATAAAGACTATTACCAAATTCATTGGTGTTTTTTCCCTCCTTAAAAGAGAGAACAGTTTTTTCTTCTCTTATGTACAAAGTTTCTGGATTTTATTTTTAATAGTCTCTCTCTCAATATTAAAATTATAGACTGTTCATGTCTTTGTCAGTGAGAAAACTTACAAAATCAGCAAGGGACCAAATAATTGTTTCCTTCACTGTATATCTTTTTTCAATAAAAGCCCGTGAGTGATGAAACAGTACCCATTTAATGGAAATCGCTGCGCCTTTCCGGGGAACGTTTGGGAAGATCTCTATATAAACGTTTGATGTAGTCTCTCCCTCTGTACCAGTCGTTAGTTATTGTCACCTTTGTACTTGTTTGACCTACCTTATGTATATAATCCCCCTTGAATGTACAGCGCTCTGGAACTAAGGGTTCTCTAAAATTATTATTATTATTATTAATAATTATTAATAATAATAATAAAAACAGAGCTTAGAAAACAGGATTGACCACTTTTTGCTTCCTCTTTTCCTTTTTTTTCTGAATAAACATAAAAATATGGATAGCATTACTTTGCCCTTGCTCATCATGACTGTGTATGACACATCTTTTTCTAACTGTATACCTTGAAAATGAGAGTTGTAAAGTGATTTCTGTTTATATCTAGACATCTATTAGAAAATCCTCTAACATGGTCATCGGCATTATCTCAGGATCCATTCTTACACAAATGTCTTGCCAACTTAGTTTTCCTATCTGGTTGCTTCACAGAGTCCGTTCTTTACTGCCAGCTTCAGGCTCCCACTTCCGTTAGGCGTGTGATTCAATAGCTTGCTGCCATTTCGGTCTGTATCCTAGCTCGCTTGTTAAAGGGGATTGGTGATTGAGAGGTTTTAAAAGCAAGACACAAGGCTGCAGAACTCTAAATGGCTAAAGTTGGTCAGTCAAGATAATTCCACACAAGTAAAATTTACTTGTTAGGTTTTGTTGTTGAAAACTCATCGGTGACAGGGGATTAAATGAGTTTTTTACAGGGTATCCACAGGGATTTAGAGTGTTTTTTTCCGTGGTTTAAGGAGAAAAATGGTCCCATGAGTCATTTCTATGTGGTTTTGAACACAGATTTTTTTTGGGGCGGTTTTTTACGGGTATTTAGCCTCCCCTTTGAATCAATAGAAAATTTTCCAAGTTTTCCGACAAAAAATAAAAGGGTTTAAATTTCTTTACAGTGAAAAACCTGGCGCTGTAAAAAAAAATTTGTAAACTAAGAGCAAGTTTTTAATAATGTGAATGGGAATGGATTACTTGGGGTTTTTAGAAAAGAATTTAAATTTCAGAACCCGTTTGTAGAAATACTCATCATTAGGACAGAGCCTAAGAAAGAAAAACAAGCTCCTGTGCTGGAGATAATACATACCCTGTTTCCCCAAAAATAAGACAGTGTCTTTTATTTAATTTTTTTCTCCCCCAAAGATGTCCACGTCTTATTTTCAGGGGATGCCCCTTTTTCCACAATTTTAAATTTTTACATGCTATACTAGAGTCTGTGTATATATAAATATAATTTTTATAATTATTATATATATATATATATTTATCTAAAATTTTAGAGTCACAAACCATAGGAATATGTATGTAAAGGGCATTTTTTCAGCTACATGACATCTCAAAAGGGTGGGAAATGTACAGCTGGGGCTTGAGAAGTTCCAGCAGGGGCCCCCTCAGCCACCGTGAATGTGTGGTTTGTCAGTGTCATTCCCCCTTTCTCCCCCCTCCATCCCCCACTTATTGTACACTGTCTCGTTCCTGGGAGTAAGGACCTGTTTGACTTCACATTTACATGACCCCCCCCTGACAGGTCCTTTACTCCTCTGCTAAGAATTAGCCAGAGGTTTTTCCGGGGGGGGGGTAAGGGTTGGGAACACCCGTCCCCCCCAACCTTTCTTCTGCCCGCCCTTTGGGATGGCCCTGTGTATGGGGGTTGCAGCAAGGACTCCTGCAGTCTTATTTTCAGGGGATGCCTTATATTGGGAAGTTTGAAAAAAATCTCACTATGTCTTATCTTTGGGGGTGCCTTATTTTCGGGGAATCATGGTAGCAGGGAGTGACGTCACCATCCTGGCCTCAGGCTGCTAGAGTATAGACAGATGGTTGGTAACCTAAGAAACCTACTGTAAACCAGCAGGAGAAAAGAACTGCTATTACTGTGGAAGGAAGCAAAATCAGAACAGCAATGTATTTGGTAATAATCTTTATTTACCCTTTCCTAAAAATTTTAAAACTAAAAAGTGGGGATGGGGAAAAAACCCCTTTAATGGGCCAATTCTGGAAAAAATCACTCCATACAATGTTGTTGAGCAGGCGGCAATGTAATGTATCAGGCAACGCATTTTTTTCGGGTGTTCTCCCCCCAAGTTTAATTTCTGGGTGTGCCTTAAGATCTTTTTACTAGTCACTGTAGAGAGCCAACATATTATATTTAAATTTTTTAAACCCCTCAAATAGGAATGCTAAACGCCTTGACTACTATAAAAATATAACTAGAAGTTAAGGATAAAGTACTGAACTTACTTTGATCAAACAACCGAATTAATGTCAAAAAAAACTTTAAGCCTATCATTTTTCCATCATCAACATTCAAGGGCACCCCCAAAAAGCATTTTTAGGGAAACAATTGTTCAAAGACAGTGTGGTACACAAGGTAGGAATCCTGGCTATGTGGGCTTACAATCTATAAAAGTATTATCATATTTGCCAATGCTTGTGTGCATGCAATTTCACTAAACCATGATGTTGCTGCACAAAAGCACAATGTCAAAATTGATTTAATCTGCCAAAGGCATAGAGCTCCAGCCGCCAGTCTTTGTTTTTCAAAGTAGAATGAGGTATTAAGTCATCAGTCTGCCTGCTACATAAATATCAAAGCCAGGGGCGTTGCTAGGTTTCTTATACATTCGGGGCTCAGGCACTCTGTTATGTTTTGCTCAGTAGGACTTGGTTCACACAGCATTTTGCATGATACTGTGAACGACGAAAAAAAAGTATGTTTCTGTCACAAATTTTACATGTATTCCACATAGATACTGTCCAGCACCTTAGCAGAACACTGTATAATGAAAATCAGTCCTGATAATTTTTTTAAAAACAAAATTATGTATAATAATTTTAAAACCCTTTTAAAAAAAAGTCATACAGTACCAAAAAATACACCCATACAGGAGCAAATATACATTCGATTTCTTTTTGCTAAAAAAATCCACAAACCAAGACTCAATAATATACTACCAAAAAAACCAAATAAAAGGCTATGTCACACGCACACATTACGATCGTATCTTCAGCCTTTTTTGTTTTTTAAAAGTACCAAAGGTGCATCGTTTCGTGCAGCCCCATAACTGCAATAAAAAGACGACTGCTGTTCCCCCCTTGTCTTTTCTTGCTTATCTTCTGGCCCGAAAATTAACAACATGCAGTTAATACACCGGCAAATTTTAAATTATCTGGTGTCTTCCCATACAATTTCAATTGATGGCAAAAAAAAAACGAGAAGAACTGTGGGTTTTTGGGGACATAGCATGACAAAAACCGCGGTCCTGCACAGAGAAAAAACGCCCGCTTTCGGGCCGTTTTTTGTCCGATGCAGTGTAGACATAGTCTAACACCATAAGACCTTGACCATATGTGACTACCTTATGTAAATACCAATTGTATACTGGCGCTTGACAGAAATATAACTGATTACAGGGCAGTTACAACCAGTAACTCACTAGTGACATCTTCTCTGATCAACATTTTGAATTCTAATGGCCACCACTTGTCTTTGCAGAACACAAACATTTTAGAATCTTCACTTTTCCAGTACCTCTCTAACAGTTCCCCTTCTCTCTACAAACTTCATATGAAGTCATAGCTGGTTGGTTGTGTGTGTGAGTGGTTATGGGTTGATAGGTAGGGGTTGCCTTCTGAGTTGGCAGTAGGCCACACTACACAATTATTCAGAGACAGGAGAGCGGGTACAGGCCATAGGTTTCAGCCACAATACCCTGCAGATTGCTCTGCAGCTGTGGCCTATACTACTCAGGATTACAATGTGTGGCCTGAAAGCCATCCCTTGCACCCCAAAAGATTAGCTGCAATAATGGTTGGTGCAGGGAATGGAGTTAAGTACTTTTATGTTAAAACCCTGCCGACACTGGATGTACCCGTACGTCCTGGCCGGGAAACCTTTCCTGCAAATGGACATACAGGTAGGTTCCGGCGATCGTGCAGGCCACGATGATCGCAGACATGAACCGCTTAGGGCGTCCCACTAAACCGAGCCACATTTCGGTCTCGGGCGACCAAATCCCTTAGCTGGCATGGTTAATCGCAATCATGGCAGCTAAGGGAAAGACAAAGGAGGGAACACCCTCTGTCTACATCGGCATCGCCACAATGATCACAATGATCGTGACTGTGGATGCTCTCCCTAGCAACTCAAAAACCTTTGTTAAACTGCCCGGAGGGCACTGCCGAGCATATTGACTAGCAGTTATGAAGCATATGAGTACTGCTATGTTTTGTTACAGTGATCTGAAGATCACTGATGCAAGTCCCATATGGAGACAAGTAAAAAATGTGAAAAAGTAATTAACAAAAAGGATAAAACAATAAAACACAAAAAAATAAAATAAAAGCACTGTGACGACTTGCTCTCGTCGAGACGGCCTCCTGGACCGTCCTGGGAGTCTTTTAGCTCAGAATTGCCGCTTGGGTCAAACGGATGGTACTCTGACAATGGCTTCTTTTTTAAAACTCAGACTGTTTTATTATGGCACAGGTTTAGCATCTTCAACAAACAAAACACATCCAAACCTCGGCCGTCTGGCCACTAACTAAACATAGAGGTTCCCTCTACTACCAGCGGTCTGTGCCTACTGCACAGCACCTCCAAAAATCCTCACCAGACTCTCCTTGTGCAGGCTTTTCTGAAGCCTTTTGGGCCCAGAGCCTCTTGTCAGCTCCTCTACTGCTCCACACTGCAGGTAGCAGACCACGCCCCCGTAACACCTGCAGGTTAAGGGCTTTTATAGTCATCCAGGGACTGGCCCAAAATCTGGCCTGGAATGTGGGGACGGCCTCCCACTCAACGCTATGACTGTCCTGGGAAAGGCAAGCCATCACTAGCCGCATAGCGGCCATACTAACTACCTGTGTAAGTAACCTAGGGTTACTGACGCTAAATGGTTGCCTTCCCCCACCGAAGCCAGGACTTCAGTAGCACGTCTGCAGCAGGTCATCTGCTATATTCCATCTAGTGGCAGAGCCCTGCAACTGCACACGGTCACTCTGCCACATATCCCCCCCCCCCTTCTGATAAAGGCCGCAGGTCTTTTTCACCCTGTGCTACCAACCCTTCGGGATCAAAGCTCCTACTTTGGGGCAATATCTTCCCTAATTCTTCAGGGGCAGAGACAAAATTATCCACACACAACTCAGTTGTTGGCTCATACCATGCACGCTCTGCTACACAGATGTTACCACCTTTCACCTACATGCTGACCATCACAGGGTTACTAGTGAAAATCCCAATACCAGCGATATCCGGCCTTGTAGTCTTCTTCCCCACACAGGCTACCTTGGCATTGTCCCCACTGGGAAAAGTTTTCACTATAGTGGGTCTCACTTCTGTTAAAGGCACCTGGTTGGTCCCAGCAACCACACTAGTGTTATCAGAAGCTGTAAGGACAGCACACCTGTCAGGGTTGCTATCCACTATGGCCACTTGGGGTGCATCTGAGCCCAAACCTGCTGCCTCTTTGTCTGCAGGACTATGAAGAACCCAAAACTTCTCTTCAACCCAAGTCCGCGGGTCCTCACTGGCCATCTCATGCTCCTTTAGGGTCAGCTACATTCCCTAATTTCTTGGGATCTTGCAGCTCTGCCTATAGGTTACTAGCTGACATCTGGCCTTTCTTAGTGACCACCTCAGTGTTGATAACTTCCTTTAGACTAGGATCCACTGTGGCCACCATAACATGCAAGCTAGTAAGTGCAGGGGTCCCACTGCCAACATTACCTGGCATTTCACTAGTACCAGAGGACATATTCCCCTGTTCACACCTCCTTTTACTGGCATTTGTTTTAGCAGAGACTTTCGCAGTAGA
>JAODAL010050332.1:0-27483 GCA_025379985.1 Phyllomedusa bahiana
ACACGAACGTAGTTTTGATATAATAAACGGTTTTTTTTTTTTTTTGCACCTTTCAATTCACCTGGGAATATAAAATTGCTTTTTTTAAGATTTACGTAGTGCTGCGTCAATGAACATTTGTGGTGCGCAAAAGTCAAAAAAACACGTAAGTTTTTTATTTTTTTGATATAATAAACGGTATTTTTTGAAACCTTTAAATTTTCCTGTGTTGAATATAGAATTGCTTTTTTAAGATTTACGATAATGCTGCGTCAATGAACAGTGCTGGGTGCGCAAAAAGTCAAAAAACACGTAAGTGTTATGTTTTGATATAATAAACGGTATTTTTTTGCCCCTTTTCCCAATACACCTGTGGTGAATAAGAATTGTTGTTTTAAGATTTACGTAGATGCTGCTCAATGAACAGAGGCGGGTGCGCAAAGTCAAAAACACGTAATGTTATGTTTTGATATAAAAAACGGTATTTTTTGCACCTTTAAATTTCACCTGTGGTGAATATAAAATTGTTGTTTTAAGATTTACGTAATGCTGCGTCAATGAACAGTGCTGGGTGCGAAAAAGTCAAAAAACACGTAACTGTTATGTTTTGATATAATAAACGGAAATTTTTTTGCACCTTTCAATTCACCTGTGGTGAATTTTAGAATTGTTGTCTTAAGATTTACGTAGATGCTGCGTCAATGAACAGTGCTGGGTGCGCAAAAGTCAAAAAACACGAAACTGTTATGTTTTGATATAATAAACGGTATTTTTTGCACCTTTCAATTCACCTGTGGTGAATATAGAATTGCTGTTTTAAGATTTACGTAGACGCTGCGTCAATGAACAGTGCTGGGTGCGCAAAAGTCAAAAAACACTAACTGATGTTTTCGTACGATATACGGAAATTTTTTGGCAACAAACAACCTGTGCTAAACTCAAGATTGCTGGATTGTAATTTAAGTGCAAGGTGGATATATCAACAGTCACAGGTGTAAGGGGTTTAAAATTGAAAATAAAACACCTATCTGAAATGTATACTGATAATAAAAAGTGGAGTTTTGCAGCTAACAAAGAGACCTGCAGTTACTAGAAATGATGTTTATCCAATATAAGTTCAGCCTGCCCAATTCCGGGAAAAATATTTCAATAGCAAACTGTTAATAATAAAGATATTCCACTACAATTTTCTACACTAAGTCTTGGTGAACTTTATCCAGTATTCTTTATAGATAGAGCTCGTCTGTGTTCGCCCGCGGCCCACACCCTCCCCCCCCCCGCTCCCACCGCCGTGAATTTACAGCGGTAGATGCTGCTTTAAAATTCTCTAGCTGACTACATAAAATCTCTAATGTAAATTGGAAGGATCACAGCTAATAGTAGAGGTTTCTCTGTGCAGAAATAGACTAATTTCGCAGAGCTGTTTGGCCACAGGCAGAGGGGCAGGTCCAATCCCTATGAGGGGCTGAGAGACACTGAGGCTGAAACAGGAAACGCTGTTCTATGTAAAATGAGGTCATGTGATTTTTCCAGCCAATCGCAACCATACACATCCCAGTCATGACGTTGCACACACATCTCACCCTGCTCTATTCTGTAATCTGATTTGCTGGCCCCCAAAATTACAGGGAAAACGCCGAAAAAGGCGCGATCTTAATAGATGATGCACAGATTTTAACCTTAATTATCGCATGATCTGGAAATTTCGATCACCATAAAAACCTTGCCGATTTCAACTTTGTCGATAAAAAACGCTCAACACTAGTAACCACAGGTGAATTGAAAGGTGCAAAAATACCGTGTATTATACGAAAACATAACACATACGTGTTTTTTGCACTTTTGGGCCCCGTCCAGATTTGTCGATAGACCCCCTTGCAGTTAAATTTGAATCCCGCAATTTGGTTTTGATTAGAGGGATTTGAGAATAGCTGTGATTTGTCGTCTTTTAATAAAGACTTTCCAAAACTTTCCCATACCTTCTCAAATTTTTTTTATTCTGCACAGGGAGCGAAATGCAGGGGGGTAAGCGAGCAAAGAGGGGGTAGCACATGGGGGTAGAGGTACGAGAGAAGTGCTCCCCCCATGCCGGGGGAAATCGTCAGTTTCAGGACCTTCAGGCCTGTCATCGCGGGGTGGGGGCCCTGTAAAATCCCCGTAACGAACAGCGCCCCAATTTTGCCCTTTAAAAGGGGTTTTAATGCAACCTGCACCCCACAACTTACGTCCTCGTCCCCCCAGTCAGGGCCCACAAATGCCCTTTCATCATCATCACCCGCATCCGCCCAAACATGAAGCAGCCCAAATGTAAACATCGGTACCCCCATTTGTGGTTTAATCCTTTGTCTAAGACCTCTTTGATGAAAAAATTTGGGGTTTTGGGGGGTTGGGAAGGCATTTTAAAAAGGATCAAGGGAAAATTTTAGTCGCTCTGACGCCCATTTACTTGCCATCAGAGGAGGAAAAGGAACCCGGGTCAATCGGCAAAAACCCCGGGCAAAAACCCCAAAAATTAGAGAGAAAAATTCCCGGGAAAATGGAACCTTGGGGGATTGTTTAAAATGGAGCCCATCAAATTTGCATCTGCTTAAACTTTTTTTTCAAATGTAAAGGGTTTGAAAAAACGCCACAAACGTGACAGCAGTAGAGTCCAAGTAGCCTTTTAAGCGGCAGCAGCACCCAGCAGCGGGAAAGGGGGGGGGGAAGGGAAGCCAAGGGGGTGACCTCTGGCAATTTTTTTTGTTTACCACTTCCCCCCAAGGGCATGAAATTTCAGGGACACTTTAAACACCCAAGACCAGTTTAAAAGATCAGGGTGAAAGGGACCATCTGCGTCTCAACACAAAAAAGTTTTTTGGAGGGTTGTTCCAAGT
The DNA here is from genome assembly GCA_025379985.1 of Phyllomedusa bahiana. Taxonomy (NCBI): domain Eukaryota; kingdom Metazoa; phylum Chordata; class Amphibia; order Anura; family Hylidae; genus Phyllomedusa; species Phyllomedusa bahiana. The sequence goes on from JAODAL010050332.1 coordinate 2,853, forward strand.
CCAAATAGACTTCGGGGTATCCAAAAAGGGACAAAATGGCCTAAAGCTGGCTCGCCACCCCAAAGGGGTGTTTCCTCCCCGGGCAGCCAGCGTCATTTTTAGGGGGGGAACCTTCGCACAGCTGGGGGAAAATTTCATTACAAAAACAAACGCACCCCGGCTTTCCACAGATAATTTTGGATCTTTTTGACTTTAAACAAGATAAAACGGGCCCAATGGATCTCTGATGTGTTGGGGCCCCCAATTGCCAGGGTCACCGAAAAGTTGCTGGTCTATTTCCCCATTCCTCTCCAAACAAAAATGGTCCTTTTTAAAAAACCCTTTTTTTTAAAAATGATCATTTCTTACTGCAATTTTTATCTCATTTCCCCCAACAGTTAATTTTCGGGGTTTTTGCTGTGAGGAACTGTAAAAAAAACCCCAAAGGTTTCATTAAAAAAACCCCTTTATTCCTTTTCCCTCACTTCATCTTTAGAATTTTCGCTTTTGTAAAAGGGTTTTTTGGGGTCATGTTGCCTCAAAATTTTTTAAAACAGGGGCTGAGAAGTCATATTTAAAATTTTTTTGGGGTCATGGGGTTTGAAATCAAAAAAAATTAAGGGTCCTTTTAAAAATGTTTTTTCTTTAAAAGAATTTGTTCTTCACAATTGTCAAAAGGGGGTCATTTGGGGCATTTTTTTGAATTTTTTGGGGGCAATTTTTTTGTGACCCTGCAGCTATACTACAGGTCCCATTATAAAAAAAATGTTGTTTTAACAGACAATTTTTTCTTTTAAAAATTGTCCCCAAAATGGGTTAAGGTTCATGCTTTTAATTTTTTGGGGGCATTTTGTTGTAACCGCAGCTATCCTACCCGGTCCTATTATAAAAAAAATTTGTTTCTAAAAAGACTTTGTTTTTTACAATTTTCAAGGTGGGGTCCCAAAGGGGGAAGGGCTGTCAAAAAAAAGGAATTGGGGGACCTTTCTAATGGACACTAATTTCAAAAAAGACTTTTTTTTTGCAAAAATCTTTAAAAATAGCTATCAAAACCCCCGTATGAAAACAACCTAATTTTAAAATAATTAAAAAAAAAAAAAAACAAAGACATGGTGGGATTCCCTTTTCTATTTTTAAAAAAGTTTTTCAAAAATTAAATATAAAAAAAATTGCATGTACAAAATAGCTGTTTAAAAAAAAATTTCCCCTGAATTTTACAAGGGAGGTAAGGAAAACTTGACCCGAAAGTAGGTTTTTTTCCCGGGACATGGAGTATGGAGCACACAGAGAACAAAGTACAAAAACCCTTTCCCCCAGCATGTTGAGTTTAAAATTTGAAAAAGGGAAAGGCCCAAAAAAAAGGGCAAACCCGTGTGGTTAAAAAAGGAGCGTTAACCACCAGTATTTCCAAGAGTGAGCTCAATTGGATCGCACTCATTACGGAGGGAGGGGCAAGCGCTACCAGGTCTTGACTGTTATACTGAGGAAGGCTGGACGTTCTCACACTCGCATTCGCACTCTGCTTCAGCATGACAGTTTTCGTTGCTGCTTCATCAGGGCATTTTAACCTGGTGTTAATAGATGGAGGGACGCCAGCCTGCGGCTCTCACTGCACACACTGTAACCTCCGGCCCTGGGTCATTCTGTGGCACTGGACAGGTCATAGTTATGTCAGTTCAAACTAAGAGTGGTGGTTGGAAAGACTCCTTTTTTCTTGGCACTTTTTACCTGGGGGGTCAGACAGTTTAATTGTATAATGCGGTCAAGGACTGGTATAGTCAATGTCCAGTTCAACTAAAGTGGTGGTTGAAAGACTCCTTTTTCGGCACTTTTTAATCCTGGGGTTCAGGACAGGTTTAATGGCCATACTGCGATCCAGGGACAGGTATAGTCCAATGTCCAGTTCACTCTAAATGGCTGGTGGAAAGACTCCTTTTTCCGGCACTTTCTTAATCCGGGGGGTACGACAGGTTTATATGGTCATATGCGGTTCCAGGACAGGTGTTTGTCAATGTCCAGTTCAACTAAAATCGGTGGTTGAAAAGACTCCTTTTTCTGGCACTTTTTTAATCTGGGGGTCAGGACAGGTATAATGGTCATACTGCGGTCCAAGGACAGTTCTAGTCAATGTCCAGTGAAACCTAAAATGGTTGATTGAAAGACTCTTTTTCTGGACTCTTAATTGGGGTCATCAGACAGGTTTAATGGTCATACTGCGGTCCAGGGACAGGTATAGTCAATGTCAGTTCAACTAAATGGTGGTTGAAATACTCCTATTTCCGGCATTTTTACATCTGTGGATCAGACAGGTTTATGGGTCATGCTGCGGTCCAGGACAGGGTTTGTCAATGTCCAGTTCAACTAAATTGGGGTTGAAAGACTCCTTTTTCCGGCACTTTTTAATCTGGGGGTCAGACAGGTTTAACGGTCATACTGGCGGTCCAGGACAGTTCTAGTCAATTGTCAGTGAAACTAAATGGTCGGTTGAAAGACTCCTGTTTCGGCCACTTTTTTAATCTGGGGGTCAACAGGTTTAATCGGTCATACTGCGGTCAGGACAGGTATAGTCCAATGTCCTTTCAATCTAAAAAGGTGGTTGAAAGAATCCTTTTTCTGGCACTTTTTATCTGTGGGTCAGGCAGGTTTAAGGGGTCATGCTGTGGTCCAGGACAGGTTTGTCAAATGTCCAGTTCACACTAAAATGGTAGGTTGATAGACTCCTTTTTCCGGCACTTTTTATCTGGTGGTCAGACAGGTTTAATGGTATACTGCGGTCCAGGGACAGTTCTAGTCAATGTACAGTGAACTAAAATGGTGGTTGTAAGACTCTTTTTCCGGCAACTTTTTAATCTGGGGTCAGACAGGTTTAAGGGTCATGCTGCAGTCAGGACAGGGTTTTGTCAATGTCCAGTTCAAACTAAAATGGTGGTGAAAGACTCCTTTTCTCCAGCACTTATTTAATCTGGGGGTCAGACCAGGTTTAATGGTCCATGACTGCGGGTCCAGGACAGGTAAGTATAGTCAATGTCAGTTCAACTAAAATGGTGGTTTGAATACTCCTTTTTTTTTTTTTTTTTTTTTTTTATCCCCGGCACTTTTTAAATCTGTGGATCAGACAGGTTAAAGGTCATGCTGCGGTTCCAGGACAGGGTTTGTCAATGTCCAGTTCTTACTAAAATGGTGGTTTTGAAAGACTCCTTTTTCCGGCACTTTTTAATTGGGGGTCTGACAGGTTTAATGGTCATACTGCGGTCCAGGACTGTTCTAGTCAATGTTCCAGTGAAATAAATGGTGGTTGAAAGGACTCTGTTCCAGGACACTTTTTAATCTGGGGGTCAGGACAGGTTTTAATGGTCATACTGCGGACAGGACAGGTATAGTTCAATGTCCAGTTCAACTAAAATGGTGTTGAAAGACTCCTTTTCCCGGCACTTTTTAATATGTGGGTCAGACAGGTTTAAGGGTTCATGCTGCAGTCCAGAACAGGGTTTGTCATGTTCCAGGTTCAACTAAAGAACGGTGGTTGAAAGACTCCTTTTTCCTGCACTTTTTAATCTGGGCGGTCAGAAGTTTAATGGTCATACTGCGGTTTTCCAGGACAGTTACTAGTCAATGTCCAATTCAACTAATATGGTGGTTGAAAATACTCCTTTTTCCGGCACTTTTTAATCTGTGGAGTCAGACAGGTTAAGGGTCATGCTGCGGCGTCCAGGACTGGTTTGTTCAATGTCCAGTTCAACTAAAATGGTGGTTCAAAGCCTACTTTCTTCCGGCACTTTTTAAATTGTGGTCATGCAGGTTTTTAGGGTCACGCTGCATTCCAGGACAGGGATATTCAATGTCAGTCAAAGATAAAAATGATGGTTCAAATAATAATGCCTTCTGCGCTTTTTAATTTGTGGATGATGCAGGTTTAAGGGTCATGCTGTGGTACAAAGACGGGAGAGTGAATGGTGTGTGACTTTTTTTTGTGGTCTTTTTTTTATAGCCTAAGTGTTGTGCTAAGATGTAGCAGGTATCCATTTGGACTGTTGTGGCTGTTTATTCCAGCTTCTCCAGCCCTGTTTGTGTGTAAGAATGAAGGTTTTGTTGCTCTCCCATAGACTTTAGATGGTCAACGGAGATGATCGACTATCGAAAACCCTTGTCGATGGTGGTTCGACTACTTGACTATCGCGCCGATGTCTGATAGCCAACGTAAATCGTCGCAACACTAATGATAATAGTCCAATACATGAACTTTAGGAAGCCGATATCAGATGGAGTGCAGCTCCAGTGCGCCAACAGTGAAGCGATGTTTCGGAAGGACCTCCTCTGAGAAAGGAAGGAGTTTCCTTCCGAACAACGTCGCGTCACTACATGGCGGCAAGGGAGCTAGCACTCTTGATGACTCGGGCTTCACTAACGTTCATGTTGTGGACTATATCGTCTTTTTTCTTTTTTAAAAAGAAGAAAATACCAGCTTAAGTACTGCACGCTTCTTAAATGTGTTTACATTGCCTAAGGTGTTCGTCACTGAACTTTGTTTTTTCATACACTGTTTAATGATAAAGTAAAGATACGTTTTGTCTATCAGCCCAAATGTGTGTTTTAGTTTCTTTAAAAAATTTCTGTCAAAATAAAAGAGCTGAAAATTCTCTAATCACCTATGTTTAATGTCACAGCTAAAAAGATTTTGTCTGTATGAAAAAAGGGAACTCCTCCCCGGCCAACTTTATTAGGTCACCATGAGTAAGGGTTGGACCCCTTTTCCCTTTCAAAACTGCCTCAATTTTGTGGCTAGATTACAAGGTGTGAAAACGATGTCAATTACCAAAGGGGGCCAAAAGAGTCCAAAAAAAATATTCCCCACACCATGACCCCACCACCCCGCCTGAACGTTGAACAAGGCAGGTGGATCCTGCTTTCTGTTGTTGACCCAAAATTTGACCCTACCATCCGAATGTGCAGCAAAAAAATCGAGATATAAAGCCCGGGCAACTTTTTTCCAATCTTTACTGCCCAATTTCGATAGTTTGGGGTTTTGGGGCCTCTTTTCCCTTTCTTTAGCTAAAAAGGAGTGGAACTGGTGTGGTCTTCTGTGCTGTAGCCCATCTGCCTCAAGTTCCCCGACTGTGCTTTCAGAGATCTTTTCTGCCTACCTTGGTTGTAACGGGTGGCTATTTGGTCACTGTTGCCTTTCTATCAGTCGAACCAGTCTGCCCATTTTCCTTTGCCCCTTGCATCAACAAGGATTTCCGCCCACAGGATGCCGTCACGGGATGTTTTTTTTTTGGCCATTCTCTGTAAACCCTGAGTGGTTGCGTAAAAACCCCAGGAGATCAGCAGTTTCTAAAATTCCAGCCCACCCCTTTTGCACCAACAACCTCCCACTTCAAATGCACTAAAATCCCCTTTTTCCCCATTGATTCGGTTTAAATCAGGAGATTGTCTTGACCATGTCTACTGCCTAATGCATAGTTGCCGCCTTGTGATTGGGGATTAGAAATTAAAGTGTTAACGAGAGTTGGACAGGTGTACCTAATAAGGGGCCCGGTGGTGTTGTCTCGAGCTGAGTGAGCTGTATTGAAAAGGGATCTAGCCCAACTCTGCTCTAGTGAGAGAACTGAAACACTGTGTAAACAGGAAATGGTTCTCTGCAAAACGGGGTCATGTGATTTTTACCCAATGGAAAACCATACACTTCACAGTCATGATGTGGCAACCCAGCTCACCTTTCTCTATTGCTTTTAGTGATTTGCTGGCGCCAAAAAGGGACGGAAGTGCCCCAAAATGGGCAAATAGTAATAGATTATGCACGATTCTCACCTAAAATATCACTGATCGGAAATTTTCCCTCAACCTAAAAAAGTGCCCATTTAACATTGTTTATTTCAAAAAATATGAAGCTGTGACATTAAAATATATTCTGAAAAAAAGTAAGCATAGGTGCACACTAAAAGGCTAAAGCATATATCTAAAAATATCAGTGGCACACTAAAGATAAAAAAAACCAAAGGGATATTTAAAAAACCCGGGACTCTTAGTTTACAGTATTTGATCAAAGATTGTATTAAGCTCACCTCCCAAAAGTAAGGGGGTCCAGGCAGGTGAGTCCCTACACTAAAAATACTTTTTCTAGGCGTCAAAACCGACGCAAATTTAGGGGAAAGGTGGAACCACAATGGGGCATCCTGCACTGGTTAAAAGAGGCGCTGTGTGCAGCAAACCCAAAGAGATTACCCAAACTCAAAAGAACTACAAAAAATTGAAGCTGTGCAATTAAAAATTTTTTTGAAAAAAGTAAGCTTTGGTGCACACTAAAAAGGCAAAAGATTTTCTAACAAATATCAAGGGGGACACTAAAGACTAATAAAACCCCAAGGTTTATGAAAAACCTGGGACTTTAGTTTTTCAGTATTTGATCAAAGATTTTATTTAAATCACCTCCAAAACGTCAAGGGGGTCCCCCGAGAGGTGGTCCCTACACAAAAAAATTTCTTCCTCACTAGGCGTCAATCCAGACTGCAATTTCAGGGGGTGGTAGGAACCCCAACTGGGTCATCCTGACTGGTTAAAAAGAGGCGCTGTGTGCGCAAGCCCTGAGTTACCCAAACTCAAAAAGAACTACAAAACATACTGAAGTGTGCACATCTAAAAATATTTGAAAAAAGTAAAAATAGGTGCACACTAAAAAGGCAATAGTTTTATCTAACAAAAAACAGGGCACACTAAAGACTAAAAAAACTTAAGGTTATGAAAACCTGGGGCTCTTGTTTAAGTATTTTATCAAAGATTGTATTAAGTCACCTCCCAAAACGTCAAGGGGGTCCCAGGGCAGGTGAGTCCCCCACACTAAATATTTCTTCCTCACTAGGCGTCAATCCAGACTGCAAATTTTAGGGAATGGGAGGAACCCCCAACTGGGGGATCCTGCATGGTTAAAAAGGGGGAGCGTGTGCAGCAAGCCCTGAGATTACTCTCAAAGAAAAAACAAAAAAATACTGAAGCTGGCCATCTAAAATTATTCTGAAAAACGTAAGCTAGGTGCCACTAAAAAAGGCAAAGCATATATCTAAAAATATCAGTGGCACACTAAAGACTAATAAAAACCCCAAGGTATATGAAAAACCTGGGCTCTTGTTTACAGTATTTGATCAAGATTTTTATTAAGCTACCTCCCCAAAAAGTCGGGGGTCCCGAGCAGGTGAGTCCCTAACTAAAAATTTCTTCCCACTAGGCGTCAATCCAGACTGCAATTTCAGGGAATGGTAGGAACCACATTGTTGATTAGTATCGCTCATCCATAACTGCTATGCATGAAAGCAGTGATATAACGATCACTGATACAAGTTGCCTATGGGGCACCTTGTAAAAGTAAAACACAAAAACAAAAAATGACTAAAAACATGTACATCCAGCATTTACAAACACCAGTTGCCCCAAAAAAGATAAAAAAAATAAATAAAGTATGCATATTTGGTAATCTTTAAACCTGTCATGTTAGTTAACCAGACACAATGAACACAATGAACACCTATTAAACAATTTTTTCTCCACTGTATTTACCAAGGAGGAGACCCTTTTTGTTGTGAGAAGAGGGATGAGGTAAAAATCCCCCTTAAATGTTTCTTTTTAACCCGGAAGAAGTGCAGCACCGTCTTAAAAAAAAAAAGTTAAAAAAAAAGACAAATTCCCCCGGTCTGATGGCAATTTTTATGTCCCAAGGGGGTTAAGTTGTCAGAGTAGGCCCGCAGCCCCATAGTCGGGGGGGGGGGTGCACTCGTGCCCCCGGGAAGTCCTTTGCGGGGGGGGGTGATGCCCCGATCCGCTGGCGCACCCACTCCCGCAGGGCCTCCCCCACCCAACCCCGCAGCTTTGGGTCCCGGCCCGGTGCGTGCTTCCCCCTCTCAGGGTGAAGCGCGCCGGCCCCTGTCAAATTTAAAAGGGGCCCGACGCGGGGGAATTGGGAAAGGGCCTGACCCTTTGTTAAGGCCACCTCTTTCCCGGTCCCAGCCGATAAGATAGTCAATACTCTAGCGAGGAAGCTTCTTCCTTTCAGGTTGCCAATTTTTTGGGGACCAGTCCCTTCCCGGGTTCGTTTCAACCCCGAAATTCACGCTGTGACCTTTTTGGCCCCTCCCCGACTATGAGTTTGCCTATCGATTTGGTTTTGCGTTGCACCTCGGCTACCACTGCAAGCAAGTCGTATCAGGGGTAGCAACCTGGTGGAATCCCGCCGCGGCAATACAACCCGCCTTGCGGCGGGCTCTGGTGAAAGTCGGGACCCACTTAGACTCCGCTCCCTAGTATGGATATTACCACCGCTTGCGGTGGCCCAGAGGATCCACTACCTTGGTCCGTTACAGTTGGAAATGGCCATGGATCCCGCCAAGGTCCCATTACCCAGTTTGTAGGACCTTACGCCTATCGTGGCTCAGCAGTCCCAGCAGCTGGCTCAACAAGCGTAACAAGTTGACCGTCATGATGGAGCAACTTATTGCTGCTCAGCAGCGAACCACATCACCTCCCGTGGTACCTCCTACACCTGCTGCCTCACCTGCCTCCGTGGGACCTAAGCTCCAGCTGTCGCTACCTACCAAGTTTGACGGAGACCCGAAACTCTGCAGGGGATTTGTCACACAGTGTTCCATGCACGTGGAACTAATGGCTGACCAGTTTCCTTCTGAATGGTCAAAGGTGGCGTTCGTGGTCAGTTTGCTCACCGGGAAGGCCCTGACCTGGGCCACACCCCTCAGGGACAGAGGCGACCCTGTGACAGCGGATCTGCAGACCTTCTTTAAAGAGTTCTGCTGTGTGTTTGAGGAACTGACACGCGCATCTTCTACGGAAATGGCCCTTCTGAACCTGCGCCAAGGGGATTCTTCGGTAGGGGACTACACAGTCCAGTTCCGCACACTGGCTTCAGAGCTGACCTGGAATGAGGCGGCTCTGTGCGCCACTTTCAAGAAGGGTCTCTCTGACCGGGTCAAGGATGCTTGGTTGCAAGAGACCTTCCGACGTCCTTAAGCGAGCTGATCCATTTAGAGGAACCTATGCAGATCGACTACATCCAGATTACTGGACAAGAGCGGTCCCGTCGCTGCGTGGAGAACTTGTGCCTGTATTGTGCCTGTCCGTAACATTTCCTGAGGGACTGTCCTCTGTGCCCTCGTCTGGGAAACGCACACACCTAGGGCACGTGGGAGAGGTGTCCCTGGGTGTAAACAGTCCCTCTCCTCATTTGACCATGCCGGTGCGGGTTGTGTCTGGGTCCGGAGTTCAGGTGCAAGTCCCTGCTTTTCTTGATTCCGGGTCGGCCGGGAACTTCATGAATGCCGGTGTTGAAGCTGCATGTCGAAGCTGAGTCTTCCACTGGTCCACCTTGAGAAGCCCAAAGCCATCTCTTCCGTGAATGGTGAGATCCTGCGTGACTCCGTCCAATATCGCACAGAGCCGGTGTCTATGTATGTTGAGGCGCTCTGCGGAGAGAAAATCGCATTCTATGTTCTGCCCCGCTCCTCTTCGGTAATGCTGTTGGGGCTACCGTGGCTGCAGCGCCACGCCCCTACGCTGGATTGGGAAACAGGCGAAGTAACACGTTCTGGACAAGCCTGTCAGTCCCGTTGCCTAAAGGCACCTCGCCCAGTACTCCCTGCTTCTCCACCAACGTCCTTTAAACCCCTGCTGGGTCTACCTCCGGAGTACCAAGACTTTGCAGACATATTTTCTGACCTTACCTCCACATCGTCCCTACGACTGTCCCATTGACCTGCTACCCGGCACGAGCCCTCCTCGAGGCAGGGTTTATCCGTTGTCAGTTCCCGAGACCGAAGCCATGTCGGCCTATATACAAGAGAATCTGAAGAAAGGCTTCATCTGCAAGTCCACATCTCCAGCCAGTGCCGGCTTCTTCTTCGTGGAGAAAAAGGATGGCTAGCTACGTCTCTGTATAGACTACCGCGGACTGAATAAGATAACCGTGAAGAACTGTTATCCATTACCGCTGATCACGGAGCTCTTTGATCGGCTCTGCGGGGTCAAGATTTTCTCCAAATTGGATTTATGTGGGGCCTATAATCTCATCCACATCCGGCGAGGAGACAAGTGGAAGACGGTGTTAAACACCGATAACGGCCATTTTGAGTATTTGGTAATGCTATTCGGCTTGTGCAACGCCCTGGCAGTTTTTCAAGAATTTGTAAATGAAATCTTTTGAGACCTTCTATATTCCTGCGTAGTAGTATACCTGGATGATATTTTGGTGTTGTCGCCTAACTTGAAGTCCCACCGTCTCCATGTGCGCCAGGTTCTTAGACATCTCCGAGAGAACCAACTGTATGCCAAGTTGGAGAAATGCCAGTTTCATCCGTCCAGCTTACCCTTCCTTGGGTACATTGCCTATACCAAGGGACTTCAGATGAACCTCGCCAAGCTTTCTGCCATCCTGCAGTGGCCTCGTCCGGTCGGTCTTCGGGCTATCAAGCGGTTTTTGGGCTTTGCGAACTACTACCGCCAGTTTATCCCGCATTTTTCGTCGCTGGTGGCTCCTAATGTGAACCTGACTAAGAAGTCAGGCAATCCTAAATTGTGGCCACAGGCGGCCGAAGACACGTTCTCACAGCTCAAGACAGCCTTTGCCTTGGCTCCCATTCTGTTTTGTCCAGACGCCGAGAAACCGTTCTTCCTGGAGGTGGATGCGTCCTCTGTAGGGGCATGGGCGGTGCTCTCCCAGCGGGATTTCAAGGGCAAGACAGTCACTTTTGGGTTCTTTTCTAAAATGTTCTCCCCTGCCGAAAGGAACTACACTATTGGAGACTGCGAGTTGTTGGCCATCAAATTGGCCCTAGAAGAATGGCGGCATCTGCTTGAGGTGGCATGACACCCGGTTACCATCTACTCGGACCACAAGAATCTCACATACCTCCAGACAGCTCAGTGCCTTAATCCCCGACAAGCTCGTTGGTCCCTCTTCTTCTCACGGTTCATGGCTCTCAGATTGCCGGCCACCCAGGAGTACGTAAGATGGTGCAGCTTATTGGCCGTTACTATTGGTGGCCTGACTTAGTCAAGGATGTTAAGGATTTTGTGGACTCATGCTCCTCGTGGTCCCGCAACAAGACACACCACCTCAAGTCTGCGGGGTTGCTTCTGCCTTTGCCCATCCTGGACCACCCGTGGTCCAATATTGCCATGGACTTTATTACGGCAGTCAATACTGTCATCTGGGTCATCGTTGGTCGATTTTCCAAGATGGCGCACTTTGTACCACTGCCCGGGCTGCCGTCTGCACCTCGTCTGGCAACGCTCTTCTTCCTGCATGTCTTCCACTTGCATGGCCTTCCTCGACACAGTGTGTCAGATCGCGGGGCTCAGTTTGTCTCCAGATTCTGGCTGTCCCTCTGTTCCCAGCTTAAAGTGGATCTGGACTTCTCCTCCTCTTACCATCCGCAGACAAACGGGCAGGTAGAAAGAATCAACCAGATCTTGGAGAATTATTTATGCCATTTTGTGTCGGCCCAGCAGGATGATTGGGCAGGCTTGTTACCCAGGGCAGAGTTCGCATACAATTCCCTAGACTCGGAATCTGCAGGTGCTTCTTTGTTTTTTGTGGTTTATGGACTACATCCCCCCAACCCCTCCCACTGTCATCGGTCTCTGACATCCCTGCCGTGGACACCCTGATCCGCGACCTGAAGACCGTATGGAGCGACACACGGCGATCTTTGCATCAGGCCTACACACGGATGAAGGTACAAGCGGATAAACACAGGAGGTCTCCGCCCTCATTTTCTCCTGGGGATAAGGTCTGGCTACATTTCAAAAATATCCGCATGAAGATTCTGTCCTACAAACTGGGTCCCCGTTACCTTGGTCCTTTTGAGGTCCTGAAGAAAATCAACCCGGTGGCCTACAATCTCCGGCTTCCCCCCTCAATGCGAATCCCGAACTCCTTCCATGTTTCCCTGCTTAAGCCAGTCATCTTTCACAGATACGTTCGGAGGGTGTCTCCTCCTAACCCGGTGGCCGATACCTCGGATGTCTTTGCTGTGAAGGAAATTCTGGCCATGAAAAAGATTAAGGGGAAACGTTATTTCCTTATTGATTGGAAGGGGTTCGGGTCCGAGGAAAGATCTTGGGAGTTGGAGGACAACATCATGGACCGAGGGTTACTCCAGAAATTTCTTCAGGGCAGAAGAAGGGGGAGACCAAAGGGGGGGGAGGGGGATACTGTCATGAGTAGCGCCGCAGCCCGCGGTCCGGGCTGCGGGAGCACTCCTGCCCCAGCACGATCCCCTGCGGCCGGGGCGGGTGGCGCTGCGATCCGCGGGTGCACCCGCTCCCGCAGGCGCACTCCCTCACCTAACCACGCTCCTGCTTCTGCTCCCGGCCGGTGCAAGTGTTCCCGCTCCTTAGGGCAAGCGCCGGTTCTGTCAAATGTAAAGGGCCAGCGTGTCGTAATTGTGAATGCCAGCCGTTGACCCTATGTTAAGGCTCCATCTCTTCCTGGTCTCCGCCGATTCCATAGTGCCTATACTATACGCGAGGAAGCCTTCTATCCTTTCTGGTTGCCAATTCCGTGTACCAGTCCCTCCGGCTTACGTTTCTCGTCCATGAACCTTCGCTGCCTGCCCTGACCTTTTGACCCATCCCCGACTACGAGTTTGCCTATCGATTTGGTTTTGCGTTGCACCTCGGCTACCACCGCAAGCAAGTCATATTAGGGGTAGCGAGCTGATGGAATCCCGCCCCGGCAAGTCCAACACGCCTCTGTAAAGTAATCAACACAATAGAGGATAATGTATTATTACAAAGGGATCTGGATAAGTTGGAGGCCTGGGCAGAGATATGGCAGATGAGGTTTAACACAAATAAATGCAAGGTTATGCACATGGGGAAGAAAAATCCATTACAAGACTACATCTTAAATGGAAAAAAGCTGGGTAAAAGTGACATGGAGAAGGACTTGGGAATCCTAGTGGAGAGTAAACTTAATTGTAGCAGCCAGTGTTAGACCGCAGGTGCCAAGGCAAATAGGATCATGGGGTGTATTAAAAGGGGCATACATACACATGATGAGAACATCATTCTCCCATTATACAAGTCACTGGTTAGACCACACATGGAATATTGTGTACAGTTTTAGGCACCAGTGCACAGGAAAGACATTGTAGAGCTTGAACAGGTACAAAGGAGGGCAACAAAAATAATAAAAGGACTGGGTGGACTACAATATCCAGAAAGATAAGCAATATTAGGGTTATTTAGTTTAGAGAAAAGACGGCTTCGAGGGGACATAATAAATATGTTTAAATACATCAAAGGTCAATATAGAGATCTCTCCCAAGATTTATTTATACCCAGGTCTGTATCTAGAACAAGGGTGCATCCTCTATGTCTTGAGGAACGAAAGTTTCTACATAAACATAGAAAGGGATTCTTTACTGTTAGAGCAATGAGACTGGAACTCTCTACCAGAGGAACTGGTCATGGTGAATTCAATAAAAGAGTTCAAAAAGCGTTTGGATGCATTACTGGAGTGTAATAATATAACAAGTTATAGTGTCTAGTAGGGATGAGCGATTTTATCGACAAAAGTTGAAGTCGGCACGATTTTTAGGCTGATCGGAAATTGCCGATCACGCAACATTTTAGGTGACAATCTTACAGATAATATATTACTATTGCGCCATTTTCAGCGTTCCCAAAAACCAGCTTAAATAGTTTTACTGAAGTCCGTGCCTCTCAGTTTGGCGCAAAGAGTTCAGTTGTATGAATATTGTGTTCTATATATTTCCTAGTAAATTATGCTTGCAGTCAGTGGTGCGAAGGCTGCCATATTTATCCATATAATATTTAAATACTCTTATTGAAGTCTGTGCGTCTCAGTTTGGCGCAAAGAGTTCAGTTGTATGAATATTGTGTTCTTCATATTTCCTAGTAAATTACACTTTTAATACTTCTATTTCACTCAGTACGTCATAGTTTGGCGCTAATCGTGCATTTGTACGATAGTTTGTTGAAAACTATCAATTGCTAGTCCTACTGGGCAGTTGTAAATCTCAGGGACTGAAGGAAGAACACTGTTGATTTTGTCTTACGGTTCCTCCACCAGGCCGCATTTCACAGATATTTGATAGAAACAATTCTGTTTCTAATCCTAGTAGGCTGTTGGAAATTAGAGGGATTGAAGAATAGCTGTGATTTGCCATCTTTCAATAAGAGACTGTCAAAAAATCTTCCATACCTTTTACATTTTTATATTTCTGAACATGGAGCGAACTGCAGGTGGTAAGCGATCAAAGAGGGGTGTAGGACATGGAGGTAGAGGTACGAGAGAAGGTGCTCCTTCCTTTAATCTGTGGGTCATGCAGATTTAAGGGTCATGCTGCGGTCCAGAAAAGGCATTGTCAATGTCCAGTTCAACTAAAATGGTGGTTCAAATAATACTGCCTTCTGGCACTTTTTAATTTTTGGGTCATGCAGCTTTAAGGGTCATGCTGTGGTACAGGACAAGGATAGTGATTAGTCTGTGACTTTTTTTCTGTGATTCTTTATGCCTAATTGTCTTGCCTAAGATGTAGCACGTATACAGTTTACTGTTGAGGATGTTAATTCCAGCTTCTCCACCCCTGTTTGGGTGAAAGAATGAAGGTATTGTTCCTCTCCCATAGACTTTAATGGTCATCGGCGATAATCTGTTATCGTCTATCATCATGATAATTGACAGTATCGACTATCGACTCGATAACGATAGTTGATAGTGTTGAGCGATTATTATCGACAAAGTTGAAATCGGCACAGTTTTTATGTTGATCGAAATTTTTAGATCATGCGATAATTTAGGTTAAAATCTGTGCATCATCTATTAAGATTGCGCCATTTTCGGCGCTTCCTGTCATTTTGGCAGCCAGCAAATCAGCTTACAGAATAGAGCAGGGGGAGATGTGTGTGCAACGTCATGACTGGGATGTGTATGGTTGCGTTTGGCTGGAAAAATCACATGACCTCGTTTTACATAGAACAGCCCTTCCTGTTCATGATCAGTGTCTCTCAGCGTCTCATAGCAGGAGGACGTGCTCTCTGCCTGTGTCCAAAAAGCTCAGCGAAATTATTCTATTTCTTCACAGAGAAAGCTCTACTGTTAGCTGTGATCCTTACAACTTAGTTAGATCAGAGATTGGAAGATTTTATGTAGTTAGGTAGAGAATTTTAAAGGAGCATCTACCGCTGAAAAGTCACAGAGGGGAGCGGGGGCCCTGCGGGTGAACACAGACAAGCTCTATAAAGAATACTGGATAAAGTTCACCAAGACTTAGTGTAGACATTGCACTGCAATAGCTTTATTATTAACAGTTTTCTATTGAAATATTTCTGGATATTGGGCACCTGAATTATTCGGGATACACATCTTTTTAGAAACTGGGGTCTCTTTGTTAGGTGAAAAACCCACTTTTTTTATCTATACATTTCAGATAGGTGTTCTTTTTTAAATTTCCCTTTCCAGCTTTGTTGAATAGCCCCCTTGCATTTAAAATTAAATCCAGCAATTTTGTAGTCGAAGGGATGAGGGGGCCAAAAATCCCTTTTATTACCCGAAATACTTTAAAATAGTGTTTTTTCACTTTTGCGCCCAATTTTGTTTTTGAGACACCTTGCACTTAAATGTGAATACAAAATTTTGTAGTCCCCAAGTGAAATTAAAGGTGCCAAAAAATACCTTTTATTATCCAAAACATTCAGATACTGTTTTTTCACTTTGGCGCAACACTTTGTTCTTGAGGCACCTTCATTAAATTGAATACAGCATTTTGTAGTCACCAAAGGGTAAAATTGATGGTCCAAAAAATCCCTTTTATTATCGAATACATTTCAAAATACTTTTTTTTAAATTTTGGGCTTAGCCACTTTTTTGATGATCATTTTACATTTAAAATTGAATAAGCAATTTTGTAGTCACCACGGTAAATTAAGGTGCCAAAATCCCTTTTAATATCCGTAAATTTCAGACGGGTTTTTTTTTCTTTTTTGGGTCATCAAGCTTTGTTGATAACTATTTGCGTTAAATTTAAATCCAGCTATTTTTTTTGATTTGGGGATTGAAAAAGCTGTGTTTGCCGTCTTTTATAAGGACTTTCCAAAAACTCTTATACCTTCAAAAAATTTTTTATAATTTGAACATGGCAAATTCGGTGGAACGAGAAAAGAGGGGGTAGGACAGGGGGAAAGGGACAGAAAAGGGTCTCCTTCAGGCTGGCGACAACACGCATCTACGATCGTCAGTTGCGGGACCGTCCCCTGTCATCGCTGGTCAGGGCCCTGAAAATCTCATAACGAACATGTCCCCAATCTGCCCTTTCATGGTTAATGAAACTCATCCACATCTTACCCCCTCTCCTTCCATTCACGCCACAAATTCGTCATCAGAATCACACACCGCCCAAACATGAAGCCCCCCAAAATGTCAATCTTTACCCCCCACTGGGATAACCATTTTCTAAGACCTCTTTGATGACAAAATGCGGTTGGGGTCAAAAGGGCTTTTAAAGATCAAGAGGCCAAAGGGGTGTTTTCTTGCTCTACCCCATTGCTGAGCCATCAGAGGGGGAAAGGGGAACCGGTCAATCGCAAAAACCCCGGGCTTCGGCAAGCCTTGCTCCCTCTGTTGTACCCGAAGCCCGGGAGAAAGTCAGGCGACGAAGCACCTGTGGGGATGAGATGATGACGACACTGCGGACCCAAGTGGTCTTTTCGCAAATTTCTTGCGAGGGCTTCATCACGGACGAGGAGGAAGAGGGGGGGTAGTTCAGTGGGGTTTTCCCCCTCAAAAAGGGAAAGGGCGGTGCAGAAGCCCGTGTATATTCTGCCAGCCAGGGTCAGCGCAAACCCCGTCTTCGTACCCCGCAAAAAGGCCCAGGACCTCTAAAGCCGGGGCCTTCTTTGAGCAAGCCTGATTCACCCCCGATGTCAATGCCGCCTTTGCCGAAACGCAAAAGAAAGGGGCAAAAACCCTTGGTGGTTAACCACCCAACATGTTATCACTGCAGCAAATGCATGAGTTGAAATGGAGGCAAATTTGAAAAAAAAAGGCCAACCGACGCCGGGGCCTCCAACCACTGTACACCCTCTTCTCCGCCTCCCCCTCCGCCACCACCGATCCCACCAGCCCCACAAGACCCACCCCTACCCCTTTCTCCTCCCCCAGTTTGGACCTGCACCCGTCAGGGGCCAGTCTAGCAGCCAGCCTTCTGTCACCCGGTTTGGGAGCAAAAAACATTTTAACCCAAATCATCCCCAAAACAAAGCCGAATTCGGGAAATTCCACTTTTGGCCCTTGGAAATGTTGCCTTTTTCCCTCTGGTGGACATGATGGGTTCCGCCAATCATGGCCCTTTCCCGTCCCCAATACCCAAAATTTAGACATCTTTCTTTGCCCGAAAAGCGCCCTGCCTGGCCCGCCCCGTGTCAACAAAATTTCAAGCATGTTGTTGCATCTTTTGGCCAAAAGTATTGCCACCGACACATGGACTTAAAACCCGGCCCAAGGGCCCCTTATCTCTGTGACAGCCACTGGGGACTGGGTGGGTGTCTCTGGGGGTGAGGTGGCTCTCAGGCCGGCGCACGCTCTTCAAAACCGCAGGGATGGGCAGGGGGTTTTTTCCCCAAACTTTGGTGGGATCACTGCCCAAAAACCAGGCCGTGTTTAAATTAAAACTGTCTTGGAGCGTCCACACACAGGTCAGGACGTGGCGGCTCTCACAAGAACCGAGCGCTGGGTGGGTGCCAAAAACTTGTGCCAGGGAAGGGGTGTGCATAACGGGGAAAATCGCTGGCCCCCCAAGATGTGGGTGGGGCCATCCCTTGCGTGGACATGTCATAACCCTTTCTCCGAAATTTCAAAGAGCACCCGGGTTTGGGCTGCCTGCTGGGGAAGGGCCCAAGTCTAAGTTCGCATTCCCGGTTCGCACCCGCTTTGTCCCCTGGGTGCTTTTCAGCGTCACTCGACCTCCCCCAACCGTTCATTTTTGACGTGGAAAAACCTGGAAATTCCCCCCCTTCACATCTCCAGCATTGTGGGGGCAGCGCAATCCCTTTTCGCAGTACGAATGAACTGGCCGACAACCAGCGGGGCGGACCTGGGGTGTTGACCACCGAGAGTGGGGCAGTGAAAGAGCTCTGACCATCCTTGCCATTTTTGAAAAAGCCACCAAAATGGGCGCGGCAATCCCTTGTCAGCATGACAGGGTTGTTTTTTTGGGAAATTGTTTTTTGGGGGGGGGGGGGAAATTTTTTTTTTTTTTTTTTTTTTTTTTTTTTTTTTTTGTTTTTTTTTTTTTTTTTTTTTTTCTTTTTTTTTTTTTTTTTTTTTTTTTTTTTTTTTTTTTTTTTTTTAAAAAAATTTTTTTTTTTTTTTTTTTTTTTTTTTTTTTTTATTTTTTTTATTTTTTAAAAAATCCCCAAGCGGGAGAAACGGCCAAGGGGGAAGGAGCCCCTCCGAAAAACCCCGCATTTAAACCCTTTTTCCCTTTTTGGGGGGCCCGGGGAGGCGGGCCCGGAACACTCCCGGGGCATCTCTAGGAAAGTCGGGCGTTTAAAGCATTCCCGGGCAGGGGAGGAGGGAGGAGGGTTTCCTTCCCACGTTACCGAGCCCCCTTTGGAAAGAGTTGGCCGTTTAGGGGGAGGAAAAAAGAAGATCATTTGGCACCCCCTTTCCCGGGGGGGGCCCCATCTCTCAAGATGCTTGGTCCCTTTCCTCCCAAAATGATCCCTGCTTTAAGGACAAAATGAAAACAGTTATTGGCCCCCCCGGCCCCAAAAAACAAAACTCACACTTTCCCCCACCCCACCCAAATAAGAGAAAAATGAAGAAATGGGGACCTTTCTGATTGATCAACGAGAAATCTTTGCTCTGCTTTACGTTTTCCCAAATGCCCCGGTTTTAACAAAACACGACGTGCAGCATTAGAGGGGCCAAGCACCCAGCGGCAAGGAGGGAAGGGGCAGAAGCCTAATGGGTGACCTCTGGGTTCTTTATTTACCCCCCCACCAACGACAATCAGGGCACACATCCAACACAAGAACCCCCTTAAATCATGGTGCACGCAAACTGGCTCAATACCGATTTTTTTGTTGTGTTCCGGCCCAATAGACTTTTGGTATCCAAAAGGACAATGGCCCAGCTCACTCGCAAAGCCCTAGATTTTGTCCCCCCAGCCCAGCGTAAACGAGCGGACCTTTGCCAACTTGGGGGAGTCATTTCAGACAAAACCCTCCCCGGGTTTCCACAGATAATGTGGATCTTTGACTTTTATAAGATGAATCAAGGCAATGGATCACTGATATGATGTGGCCCCAATGCCGAGGTCACCGGATTAAGTTGGCCGTGTACTTCACCTTCCTCTCTCAAACAAAATGGTCTCTTGAAACCTTTTTTTTAATATTATTTCTTTACTGCAATTTTTATTCTCTTTCCCTAAACTTTCATTTGCTGTTTTGCTGAGAGACTGTAAAAGGACAGCAAGGTTTCATGACAACACCGATTCCAATTACTCACTTTAATCTATAGAAGTTTTCGCATTGAGTCAGTGGAGTTTTTGAGTCATAGTTGCTGTTAATACATCTAGAATTATGGTCCTTTGGACAGAAATGTGCTTCTAAGTGGATTTCTCCCTCAA
Source organism: Phyllomedusa bahiana (assembly GCA_025379985.1). Lineage (NCBI taxonomy): Eukaryota > Metazoa > Chordata > Amphibia > Anura > Hylidae > Phyllomedusa > Phyllomedusa bahiana. The sequence goes on from JAODAL010050332.1 coordinate 22,487, forward strand.
CAAAATTTTAGAACAGTGGCTGTAGAAGGTCAGTGTTTATAATTTTTTGGTCATCTGCTTTGAATGCCAGCAATACTACAGTCCTAATTAAAAAAAAATTTGTTTCTAACAGACATTTGTTCTTCACAATTGTCCCACAAAGTGGCTCAAGTGTCATGCTTTGAAATTTTGGTGCAATTTGCATGTGACCATGCTGTACAGGAAAACTGACCAGATGTAGGATTATCCAGAGACATAGGAGTATGGACACGGACAGAGAACAAAGTAACAGAGAACAATTCCTCCAGCACGTTGAGTTAAAAATGATAAAAAATGGCCAAGAAAAAGGGCACCTGGGGTAACCAGGACTATAACCACCAGTAATTTCCCAGTGAAAGCTCAATGGTCCCACTCATACGAGAGGCGACGCTAACCCAGGACAGGACAGTATATGTCCAGTGAAAAAAAAATGAGTTGAAAGAATCCTTTTTCCGGCACTTTTTAATCTGGGAATCATGCAGGTTTGGGGCTCACTGTGGGGCCCAGGTACAGTATAGTCCAAATGTCCAGTGAAACTAAAATGGGGTTGAAGACACCCTTTTCCCAAAACTTTTAAATTTGGGGGGGTCTGCAGATTTGGGGCTCATGCTGTGGCCCAGGACTATATAATGCCCAGTGAAACTAAAATGGGGGTTAAAGACTCCTTTTTCCGCACTTTTTAATCTGGGGTCGCGGGTTTTGGGCATAGCTGGGCCCAGGAAAAGGGATATTCAATGTCCAGTTCAACTAAAATGGTGGTTTAAAGACCCTTTTTCCCCGGCATTTTTAAATCGGGGGGTCAGCGGTTGGGTCATGCTGCTTCCGGGAAAAGGGATATTCAATTCCGTTCAAGTAAGATGAGGGTTCAAATCATCTGCCTTCTGCATTTTTTAAATTTTTGTGGTGATGCATTTTAAGGGTCATGCTTTTTTTTAAAAACAGGGAATGAAGTTGTTGTTTTTTTTTGTGGCTTTTAAAACCTAAGTGTGTTCCAAGAATGTGCACTATCTTTGACTTGGGATTTTAAATTCCATTTCTCCAGCCTTTTTTGGGTGTAAAAAAAAAAGGGTTGTTCTCTCCCAAGATTTAAAAATGGTCATCGCTCATAATGGACGCTCATATGGCTACTTTCGAAAGGCGACTTCGACCATCGACCGATGTCGATGGCCAATGCAATCGCTCAACACTAATTGCTAGCTATTTTAAAGATCTTGCAAAAACAAGTCATTTTGCAATATGTGTCCATTAACAGTGTACTACCTATTCCTGTTTCTGACAGCACCATCACCCTTGAGCCACTTTTGACAATTGTGAAGAACAAATGTCTGTTAGAAACCAAATTTTTTACAATAGGACCTGTAGTATAGCTGCATTTCACAGCAAAATGCCCGCAAAAATTCAAAACATGACCCTTGAGCAATTCTTGATAATTGTGAAGAACAAATGTCTGTTAGAAACAACATTTATTTAGAATATGAACTTTAGTATTGCTGCATTTCAAAGCAGCATGAACCAAAAAATTATATAAATGACTTCTCAGCAACTGTTAAAAATTGTATGGGAGAAATGACACTTAAAAGCCACATTTCTGTTCCAAAGGACCATGATTATAACTGTATCGCACAGCAACCTGACGCAAAAAAATTATAAATATGACTTCTCAGCCAGTATTAAAAATTGTGATGGAGAAATGCCACTTAGAAGCCACATTTCTGTTCCAAATGACCATAATTATAGCTGTATCTCACAGCAACATGACCTCAAAACCATTGACAATGAGAAAAACTCTAAAGTTAAAGTCAGTAAATGGAATACTGTTTTGTCATGAAACCTTGGTGTCTTTTTCAGTCTCCACACCGCAAAACCAGCAAAATTATCTTTTGGGAACTGAGAATAAAAATTGCAGAGAAAAATTATCATTTAAAAAAAACTTTTTTTCAAGAGGACCATTTCTGTTTGAAGAGGAATGTGAAGTAGACCGGCAAATAATCGGTGACCTCGGCAATTGGGGCCACAACATCATCAGAGATCCATGCCTGATTCATCTTGATGAAAGTCAAACGATCCACATAATCTGTAAAAAACCCGGGATGTGTTTGTCTGTAAAGACTCCTCCAGCGTGCTGAAGGTCCGCTCAGTTTGACGCTGGCTGCTGGGCAGGACAACCCTCTATTGCGTGGCGAGCGAGCTTGGTCATTCATCCATTTTGGTTTACCCAGAAGTCGATTGGGTCCGGAACACATCCAAAAACATCGGTGTTGAGACGCAGATAGTCGTGCACCATGATCTTAAGCTGTCCTGTGTGTTGGATGGGTGCCCTGCATTACATGCGTTGGTGAGGTTGTAAATAAAGATTGCCAGAGGTCACCCATTAGGCTTCTGCCACATTGCCTGGTGCTGCTGCTGCCGCTCCGGCTACTTGGCACTCTACTGCTGTCACGTCGCTGACGTTGTTCCACCGTGACAATTGAAGAACGTGAAGCAGACGAAACAGATGTCTCCAGTTGATCAATCAGAAAGGTCTCCATTTCCTGCACTTTACTCTCTATTTGGTTGGGTGAAAGGAAAGTGCTGAGTTTTGTTTTGTACCGGGGATCCAGGGGGGCGGCCACCCAGTAACTGTTGTTCATTTTGATGGCCTTAATGCGAGAATCATGTTGGAGGAAATGGAGCATCCAAGCACTCATGTGAGAGATGGAGCCTTGATTTCCCAAGCCTCTGGGTCGAGGGGCACTGGCAAACTAATCTTCCTCATCTTCCTCCTCCGCCTCAAATTCGCGCCAACCTCTTTCCAATGCAGGGACGTCGGTAACGTCGGTGTCCAGGAATACCTCCTCCTCCTCCTCCTCCTCCGTTTCCTCCGGCACAGCTTCAACACAGCCCTGACTTGCCTCAGATGATGCACCCTGAGAGCTGATGCGCCGCCATGCACTAGCCCTGGACCCCGAAACACTGCCTAATGAAGACCGATAAAATTGAGAAACTGTCGGGCCTTGTGGATTGAACGGAGAGAAAGGCTCCGTGTCCACATCTGTGTCCGTCTCATCCTCCGTCGCTGGCGGGACCTGATGTTTCAGAGTGTCCAACAATCGTTCCAGAACTAAGATCACCACAATGCTCATGCTGACAAGGGCATTGTCCGCATTGACCATTTTGGTGGCTTCTTCAAAACTGGCAAGGATGGTGCAGAGCTCTTTCACCTGCCCCACTCTCAGTATCAAAAAGCCCGAGGTCCACACGCTGCTTGTCAGGCCAAAGTTCACTTCGTACTGCGTAATGCATTGCGCTGGCTGCCACAATCGCTGGAGCAAAGTGGAGGGTGGAATTCCAGTGTGTTGCCACGTCAACAATGAGACGGTTGACGGGGAGGCCGAGCGATGCTGCCAACGCAGACCCGGCGGGACGAAGCAGGGTGCGAATGGCGGAAGTGCAAACTCAGACCTCGAGCCTTCCTCAGTAGGCAGTCCACACCCGGGTAGCGCTTTAGAAATTTCTGGACGACAATGTTCATGACATGTGCCAGGCGTGGGATGTGCTCCAGCCTACCGATCTTAAGGATGGCCAGCAGATTTTGACCGTTATCGCACACCACCTTGCCTGACACAAGGTTCTTGTCACCCAGCCAGCGCTCGGTCTCGTTGAGGAGAGCCGTCCACAGCTCCTGATCTGTGTGTGGACGGTCGCCAAGACAGATTAATTTCAACATGGCCTGGTTTCTCTGGGCACGTTGCCCCAAGGACCTTGGGGGGAAAAAAACCCTGACCACCATGGGGTTTTAAGAGCGTGCGCCGAGCCTGAGACCCCCATCACCCCCAAGACATCCCCCCCGCCCCCAGTGACGTCAAAAGGGAAATAGCCCTTTGGGCCCGTGCTTACTAGTCAATGTGTCGGTGAAGGATTTTTCCAACAAAAAAGGGAGAAACGTGCTTAAATTTTAGATGACACTGGTCCCCGGGGCGGGGACGGTTTTTTGGGAAAAAATGTGCCGGCATCTGGTTTTGGGGCGGGGCAAGGACCATGAAGGGCAAAAACCCATCTGTGCCCACCAGACAAAAGGGCAAAATTTCCAAAGGCCAAAAGCCTGGCATCCGATTTTAGTTTTTGGTTTGGGATGGTTTGGGTTAAAAGTGTTTCTTCTGCCCCCAAAACCCTGAAGACAAAAGGGCTGGCTGCTAACTGGCCGCGTACGCGTGGGTCGTAAAAAACTGGGGGAAGGAGAAGGGTAGGATGGGCCCCTCGGGGGTGCTGGTGGTAGGGTACGGTGGACTTAAGCGAGGCTGATCCCAAATCAGACTTGAGAACAGGGCACTGAGGAAGCGGTGGGGGCGGAGGAGGGGGGAGACAGAAGGTGGCAGGGTTTGGGAAACCCCGGCATGGGTGGGGCCCTTTTTTTTGGCCAAGTGTTGCCCCATTTCAACTCATCATTCCTGCATGTGACTAACATGTTTGGGGGTTTAAAAACCCTAAGGGGTTTTGCCCTCTACTATGCGTTTAAGGGAAAGGCGCTAGACATCGCTGGGGGAATCAAGGTTTGCTCGAAAAAGGGCCCGGCTTTAGAGTTTTGGACCTTTTCGACGGCGATAAGCGGAGCAGTGTTTTCCCCGATCGGGCTGGGAGAATCATCTGCGGACTTCTGGACTGCCCTCTCCCCTTTTTAGGCAGGACCCGAAGACCTACCCCATCGCTTCCCCCTTCCCCGTGAGAAGCCCCCAAGCAAATTTGCTAAGACCACGTTGGATCCGCAATGTCGTCATCACATCATCATCAACAAGGGACTTGGGCGTCCGAAATTTTGCATCCAACTGCGGGTACAACAAGAGGCCTGCAAGGCTTTTCCGACCGCCCTGGATTTTTGCCCATTTACCCCCTTCCCTTTTCCTCCTCGATGGGGATCATAAAATGGGTTTTCAGAGCAAAAAAATCATCCTCTTTTACCTCTTGATTTTTAACATGCCTTTGATCCCCAACCCATTTTGTCA
>JAODAL010050333.1:0-27483 GCA_025379985.1 Phyllomedusa bahiana
TTCAATTTCTAAAGCCCCCACCCCTTTCCCAAAGTGTGAAAGTCAAGGGGAAAGGGGAACGGGGAAACCCCAGGGCGCCCACACTGCAAACGTGTAACCCCCTTTCGAAAAGGGGGAAGGGCAAGTCCACTGCTGCTGCTACTCCCTGTCCTCCTTTAAAGCCAGAAGTGAACCAGAAGATATCCTGACTCTACCACTCCAAAAACGGGGTTTTGCCATAACCTTCACCAAAAGACGCAGCTGAGGAAATCAAAGTGTTTTACCCTTCCATCGCGTGAAGAAAAGAAGATCAAATTCCCCTCCTTTTACAAAAAATTTTATTTTGGCCCCCAACCCACACAAAAATTTGGGGTGCTTGTGGGGGTTTTTTGGGTTTGGGGTTGTTTTTATTGCTCCCCTTTTCCGGGAAATTATTGCTTGCATGAGCTGAGGATTTTTATCAAGGACCCCCGACAGGTGGGGGGATTTGGGGGAATTTTTCTACGAAAACTCAAGGATCTAAAGACTTTACAAGCTTTATTACATTTTAGGTTATTGAAAAAATTTAATGGGTACAAGTAAAAAAATGCAAAAAATGGTGTTATAAAAACCATAAAAGCCCCAAAACATAAGCTACCAAAACATTTTTTTAGAGGAAAAGCCCAATAAGTTATTTTAACATGAAAAACCAATTAGCAAAACCCTATTTTCAAGACCGGGGGAGATGAAACACATTCACCAAAACCATTTCCCTTTGACAACAAAAAGGGTTTTTTTAAAAAGTTTGTAGGGGGGACTTTATGAAGGGGCTTTACCCTTTTTTCCCCGGGCCCGTAAAATGCGCCCCCCAGCCCAATCCCGCGGGTTTTGGGGGACGCAGCGTTGGGGAAATTTTCCCGGCTGCGGCCCAAAATTAAAGGGGGGGCGAGGGCGGGGCAGTGGGCGGGTTGGGGCGCGGTGTAGCTTTCCGGAGGGGGACACGGCTCCCTTAAATTACTCCGAGGATGAACCATCGGGGCTCGCCAAATCCCCCGGGCGCTGGGCCCAGCTCCGACAAGCGACCTGTTTTTTTTTTGGTCTAAATCCCCCGGGCCCAAAGGCAAAAGTGAACCCAGGATGGAACTTTCCCGAGGAAGGGGAAACGAAAAACGGACAGAAAGCCCTGGGCGCTCCGCTCCGTGCAGCAGGAGTATAAAAATGGGAAAAAATCCCCCTTTATAAAGGGGGGAAAAACAGTGTCAAAAAAAAGAGCTGAACTAAAAATTTCCCACATAAAAAAAAAAAAACATCATTTCCCCCAAACTCTCAACGGCCAATATCAACAAATATAAATTTTGGGAAAATTTGGGCCGGGAAAAATTAAAGTAATTCAAATCTGAAACCTATTCTAAATTGGTCGGCAGCCCCCGGGCCCAAATTTCATAATCGGAGGGGACAGTGAACCTTTAAAAAAATAGGGGGAAAGAATTGCCCAATCAAAAAATTCCCCGGGCGGGATAATTCAAAATACAGTAAAAATGTTTGAAAAGAGTGTTTTGGCTGGGGCTAGGGGGGTCTCGGCTAGCTCACCCAATCGGGAATCACCCGAAAAAAGGTCCCCTTTTCAAGGCTATGGAGAAGTGTAAAACCAACCCAAACCCCAGGGGGGGAAAAATTTCAAAATACAGAAAAAAATGCAAAAAAACAGCTGTTTGGTTGAGTTTAAGGGGGGGCTTGGTATCTCGGGCCAAAAATCAAATAGGAGCGACAAAGCCCCCCTTTCTAGGCTTTTGGAGAAGTTTAGCCCAACAAAATTGGAGGACAAAGTCCCATTCTACCCTATGGAAAAGTTTAGACCAATCAGAATAGGGAGCGACAAAGCCCCCATTCCTACCCTTTTTGGGGAAGTTTACCCCAAATTCAGAATCCAGGGGGGGAAAATTAAAAATACAGTAAAAAGGGCTAAAAAAGAGTGTTTGGGCTGAGCTAGCGGGGTCTCGGCTACCCTCAGCCAATCAGAGCGCGAGCTCCCTTTCCCATTATACTCAAAGGAGGGGATGGCGCACTCAAACACGGCGCTCAGCACCGGGGCGGCTTTTGGAAAGTTTTAAATCCCCCAAATTATTTTTTTTTAAAACAGAAAAAAAACATTCCCCAGATAAAGGCCAGAAAATTTCTTAAAAAAATAAACCCAAAAAAAAAAACCCCCGAAAACGCGTTCGTCGCCGAGCCGGGCGCTACATAGGAATTGCCTTAGAGAGAATTGCCGGGAAAAACAGTAAATTTAAAAATTTTTTAAGCTATTTTTTCATTTTGGTTTGGATAAAACCAGCCAATCAGAAATAGGGCGGGCAAAGTCCCCTTTAACCCCTATGGAGGAGAAATTTACCAATCAGAAAAAGGAGGACAATGTCCCCCTTTTATCCCCCATGGAGGGGAAATTTTACCAATCAGAAAAAGGAGCGACAAAGCCCCCCTTTTACCCATGGAGAAAAATGGACCAAAACATATTCAAAGGCGGGACAGTTCAAAATTCAGTAAAAAAAGGGAGAAACGAGCTGAAATTTGGTTTTTAAGCGGCCGGGGGGTTTCCAGCTTAGCCAAAACAGAGCGCGAGCTACTTTCTCATTAAAAAGTTTTTATGGGGGAAAAAAAATTTGAAACGCGCTCTTTTGATTGGCTAATTTCAAAGGGGCCCCCGAATTTTGGGCCAAAAGGGAGAGCGAGCGACCTTTCCCATGGGTTTTGTTTAATGCAATCCCGAAATCAAAAAAGTATATGGCCGAAATCCAATATTAATTCCCCCAAAATCATTTTTTTTTTTTATTTTTTGTTAGCCAAAGGGTCATTTGTATGGTGCAGAAAAAAAAGAAAAAAACATGAATTTTAGGGAATTAAAATTTTTTTTTTTTTTTGCACATTTTAAAGGGTTCCTTTTATATAAAAAACGTGACAATTTTTTTAGTGTTATTTTTTGATTTCGGCCATATACAGTTTGATTTCAGATTGCATTTCAAAAAACCCCCAGGGGGTTTGCCCCCTCTCCCCATTGGTCCCAAATTACCGGGGGCCCCTTTGAAATTAGCCAATCACCCGAGAGCGGGCCCCCAAATGTTTTTTCCCCCTTTGAACTCTAAAGAAATTTCTCGCGTCTGATTGGGTAAAACTTGACGATCCCCCCGCTTCAACCCAAACAGCTCGTTTTTGCCTTTTTAATGTATTTTTAACTGTCCCGCCCCTTTTAAAATGAAAAAGGGAAAATTTTTTTCCAAAAAGGTAAATTTTGGGGGTTTGTCGCTCCTATTCTGGAAATTTGGGCAATTCCCCCTCCATAGGAAAGAATTTGGGCCCCTGTCGCTCCTATTCTGATTGGTTTTAAATTTTCCCCCAAAGGTTATAAAGGGACATTGTCGCTCCTATTCTGATTGGCTGGGTTTTTGGACCCCCAAAGAGAAACACGTCTTTCCCCGGGAATTTTTCTCTATGGCAATTCCCTAGGGAGCGCCGGGTTTTTCGGCGACGAACGGTTTTTTGGGGGTTTTTAAAATGCTTTTTTTTTTTTCAAAATGGTTTTGGTCTTTACTGAGAATTTTTTACAAATGAAAAAATAATTTGGTGATTTTAATTTTTTTATGCCCGCCGGCGGTGAGGCCCGGGTTTGAGTTTCGCCCATCTCTCCATAGGTATTTAAAGGGAGAATTTGCTCGCGCTCTGATTGCTGAGCTAGCCAGACCCCGCTAGCTCAGCCAATCACTCTTTCAGCATTTTTCTGTATTTTGAATTTATCCCATCCCCCCGCCCTTGAATCTGATTGGGTGTAAACTTCCCCATAAGGCTAGAAGAATGGGACTTGACTCTCCGTATTCATGATTGGTCTACACTTCTCCATAGGCAAGAAATGGGACTATTTTGGTCCGCTCGTATTCTGATTGGTCTAAACTTCTCCATAGCCTAAGAAAGGGACTTTTGTCGCTCTTGATGTCTGATGGACTAAACTTCTCCATAGCCTAAATGGGACTCTTGTCGCTCCTATTCTGATTGGCTAGCTAGCCAAGCCCCGTTATTATTTCAGCCAATCAAGCTCATTTTCAGCATTTTTCTGTAATTGAATTATCCCCGCCGTGGATTTTGGATTGTTCCAATTCTTCCCCATAGCTTTTTATGGTTCACTGTCGCCTCCGATTCTGATTGGCCCCCGGTTTATTTCCGACCAATAGAAATATGGTTTCAGGATTGAATTACAGTAATTTCCCGGCCAATTCCAATATCATATTTCTTGATATTGTGCCGTTCTCATTCGAGTTTGGGTAAAGTGATTTTTATTTTTTAAGAAGAGTATTTTTTACATTTCAGCTACTTTCTGACACTGGTTTTTCCCGCCTTTATAAAGGCGATTTTTTCGGAACCACAACCCTGCCAGCACGGAAGCGGAGCGTCGAGACTTTGTCGCGATCTTGATCCGCTTCCACGCTATTGTTTCGGGATCCGCTTCACTTCGCACTCGGACGGAGGATTAGAAACCAAAAAATGTAGAACCTTATAAAGGCGATTTTTGCTTCATACTCCCCACCGACATCTGAAAGATTTCCTCGCCGCTCCAGCCTGTCTCCGCATCGGAACAGCATTCTCGGCGCAGGTCACCTCACAGGCGCCTAAGTCCCGCCGCACTGCAACCCCACCACTGGCGAGGCGCGGCGGACTTTTACCCGCATGATGAGTGCACTTCCTCGGACGGCGAAGCATAGGTTCAAGCGCCCGCATCAGCGCTCCATGTCCCCGGCACTTCGCCTCATACGCTTGGCGAGGCCGGCGGACTTTACCATGATATGAGTAATGAGACGCTGCCTCGGTACCGCGTACATAAATCACGGCGCGCAAATTTCCGCCGGAAAACTGGCGGAAAACGGCGCCTCGACCCGGCGGGATTCATACATGTGGCCCGTAGTTTTTAATGACAAACCCCAAGTTCTCATCCATATATATAACAGTTTCCAACCTTCCTCCAGATGCAATAGATGCACAACTACAAACTCAGAGTTAGGGACATTCCCAAAGATTTGGACACTTTATGAATAAGTATTTTTTGCACAAAAAGGATTTTTTCTTACATTATGTTCTTCCCCTAACAATAAACTTTTAATTTGTTTTTCAATGCATTCACTAATTTAGGAGGTGACCACCTTGTTTTTCAAGACAATAGGTTTTTTTCCTTAAGGCACAATGTTATTTCTTGCCAAGGCATGCAATAATAATACAGAAGACGGGATCCCCCCAAACCTTTGAATAAAGTTTAATATCCAGAACTCATGCATACACGCAAAGGAATACACAACGCACACAAACAATGAATAGTAAGGATCATGACAACATTAGTGCATCAGATTTTTTTGATGCCATTAAGATTTTAAGGTTCTACCAGTATAGAATTAGATTTTTTACATGTTCAGGGTAAGCATAATGGAGGCCCAGCAGGTAAAGGGTTCTCCTAGCTAAACCCCACTCATTGGTTCAGTGGCATCTCCTGGGTGGTTCAGAGCGGAATAGCCTCACATCATCCACCCCCAAATTTTTTATTATTTGCCTCATCCATCTGATCTTGATCAATAGTAATCGGTATACGCTCATGAGAAAAGATTTCAAAGGGGCCCAAAACGGTCCAACAGGCAAAATGTCATGGATATTAACATTGATGAACTGTGGTTAACCAACAAAAAAACCAGCCTTCTTGATGAACATCAGGGGTACTATGTATTGGAATAAAAATGATTTAAAATTAACAGAGAGAGGAATGAAAACAGAATTGAAAATAAGTTTGAATAATTTTAGCATTTTAATGGCATCCATCTTGTCTTCATCAAACTTAATCTTTGTTCTAATATGATTTTCTGACTAGATACAAGGACATGTTCTGTCACGCTCACATACATAATAATTTGGTCAAGATACGTCTAACGGCCGTGCAATTGGAATACATGGTCATAGCTGCTGCTTATTTAAGGTTATTAGATTATGTAACTAAGGCAGATGTCGAGTTTTCATTTTAATTTTTTTGGTAGATGGGAGTGTCATGATTTTAATAATTAAATGATATCTTTACAAATTAAGACACTGATTGGAATTGAAACCTATATCTTTATGCTATAGAATTATCTTTGATTGGATTGTAATAAGCCTACCTTCTCGTATGGATCACGCCCTATGACCCTTTAAAAAAACATGTCAGTCCCATAAAAAAGCATTTCTAATCTTTTGAATAGAATCACAGTGCATTGTTATGTTTGAAGGTCCGTGGGAGACAGAGAGAGGTTGCTAAGAAAGGATATCTACATTACCGTCGACACAAGAGAAGTGCAAACCGAAGTGGGACACGAAGTGGTGCCTAAATGCATATAAGTGGTGCATAAGAGATGCTACTGTATTTAAAATTTAACCCCTTAAGGACCCGGCGTTTTTTTTGGGTGACACGTTCGTTTTTCCCTCCTCGCCTTCTGAAAGCCAGAACTTTTTATAACTTTATTTTTATACCTATATAGACACGATTAGGCTTTTATATGCGGGACAAGATTGTATTTCTAATGGTGGTTATCACTATACTGTAGAAATATACTGGGAAAACCGCAAAAAAAAATTCCATGGGGACAAGTTGTGAAAAAAAATGTATTATTCGACCATGTTTGCGGGGTTTTTACTTATTACGCGATTTCAACTTTGTAAATATAATGTGTTATCTGTATTCTACAGGTTGTTACCATCTGGCAATACAAACATGTAGGGTTTCCGTTATGTTTTGGTACCGTAAAAAAATTCCAAACATTTCTATTTTGAAATTTGCGCCATGGCCCATTTTGTGCGACCAATAACTTTTTTTGTACTAACACATACGGACGTCAGTAGGGGGCCATTTTTCGGGCTGAAGAGTACTTTTATTGCTAGACAGTTTTGTGAATGGCATGCAACTTTTTTATTCATTTTTATTCCCCACTTTTTTGATTGACGTAAAATGGACCAAAATACGCGATTTTGTGCGTTTGGAAATTTTTTTTCTCTATGGTGTTCCAGTGTATGGGATAAATGATGTTATATTTTATATATCTTAACTTTTTCGACCACCGGCGATACAAATATGTGTACTTTTTTATTATTTTAATGATATTATTTGTAAAATGGGGAAAAGGGGGGATTTGAACTTAATACTTTTTTTTGTACTTTAAAAACTTTATTTATATATTATTTTACTGTAACAATTGAGGCCACTTTGGGGAAATTGACCACAGGTGGCGCGATTTTTTTAATAAAACCCTAATGCTTTGGAATAGGAATGCTTTGGGGTTTTAAAAAGAGGGGCGGATTCCCCCTTCCTGTCTGCGGACGGGGGGGGGCAATCCGGCCGGGGTAAGTGCGGGGGGGCCTTTCCCCCAAGGCTCCCCCCAAAAACCCCGGTTATCGGATCGGCCAGCATAAACTTTGGCTTATGGCCCATCACCGCACCGATCGGTGTGCGGCAAACCCATCGGCGTTTTTAAATTTAGACGCCGCGGCCCTCTTTTGCCTTTTACGCCTGATTGGGGAAAACAGCGCCAGCCCGGGGGGAGCCACCCGCCGGGGACTGTTTATGCCCGGGGGTTTGTGGCGATTTGTCGCTAACACCCGGCGGCTGTGCGGGGGGGTCGCGGAGCGATCCCCCTGCAAAGCCCCTTAGCGGCCCTGGGACGTACTGATACGCCCAAGGTCGTTAAGGGGTTAAAGACGCAAAAGCCTGAAAGAAAGTGACTGTGTGCAAAAGGGTGTCTCTAAAAAGGCAGAGAGACGCCTGCAATCAGACTGTGAGCTTTGAGGAGATAGACTGTTTAACCCCTTCTCGACATTGGACATATGCATACGTCCTAGCAGGAAGTGCGTTCCCGCAAATGGACGTATGGATATGTCCTGGCGATCGTGCGGGCTTACAAGCGACCCCCGCACAATCGTGATATTGGACCAGTGGTATATTACTGCTGGCCTCATGCCTCACCACCCGCGGCCGGAGTGAGCTCACTCAGGCCATGGGTGTTTAAACCCTTAGCTCCGATGATCAATTAAGATCGTCGAAGCTAAGTCGCAGGCAGGAGTCACTTCCCGGGTCATCTGTGATGTCACCATGCCCACAATGCAGTTGCCATGGACCGAAATGCTGTCTGCAGGTCTCCATTGTAAGAGCGATCTAAAGATCGCTGTTACAAATCCCCTATGGGTAAAAGTGAAAAAAGTGTAAAAAAGAAAAAAAAAAAAAAAAAAAGTGAAACACAAACAAAAAAATAAAATAAAAACACGTACACCGCCCTTTTCCCCTTTACAAACGCCAATCGGCCCAAAAATAAATAAAGTACCTATATTTGGTATCGCCGCTTGTGGAACAACCTCTCCTATAAAAATGTCACATTAATGAACCCCTACGGTGAACGCTGTTAAAAAAAAAAAAAATCAATGAAAGAATTGCGATTTTTGTTCATCCCGCAGCACATAAAATGGAATAAAAAGTGATCAAAAACTCATAGAAATGCCAAAGTTATACCAATTAAAATTTCAGTTCATCCCGCAAAAAAAGTCCATACACGTCTCTGTAGACGGAAAAATAGATAGCGATGCATAAATATTGTTTTACACAATAAAAATATATTTTTTTTAAAGTACTTCAACATAAAAACTATATAAATTGGGTATCGTCATAATCGTATCGACCCACTGAGTAAAGCTAACTTGTCATGGATACTGCACAGTGAGCACCGTTAAAAATAAAGATAAACAACTATACTAGGATTGCAGTATTTTCTTCACCCTGTCTTCCAAAAAAAACAGATTTAAAACTGGTCAAAAAGTCTTGTCCTCAAAATAATTATACCAATAAAAACGTCAACTCGTCCTGCAAAAAACAAGCCCCTACGCAGCTCCATGCACAGAAAATTAGAAAATTTATGGCTCTCAGACTATGGCGATGCAAAAACATGTTTTCCTTTTTGAATAAAAGTGTTTTTATTGTGTCAAAGCAGTAAAACATAAAAAAATTACAAATTTGGTATCGCTGTAATCATATCGACCTGTTGAGTAAAGCTAGAATGTCATTTATACCGCATGTAAAAAATAAAATTAAAAAAACACTACCAGGAATGCTGTATGTTGTTCAAAATGCATCACAAAAACCTTAATAAAAAGTGATCAAAGCGTCATATGCACCACATAATGGTACTAATAAAAACATCAACTCATCCTGCAAAAAAAAACAAGCCTAGAATCAGCTCCTTATACAGAAAAATGAAAAAGTTTTGGCTGTCAGAATAGAACAACATAAAAACGCAATTTTTTATAGATATATTTCTATTGTGTAAAAGTAATAAAACTTAAAAAACTCTATAAAATTTATATCATTGCAATTGTACCGACCCTCATAAAGTTTTCCTGTCATTTATCCTGTACAGCGAACACTGTAAAAATGAAGCCCAAAAAACAATGACAAAACTGCATTTCCCCTCCCCCCCATTTTCATGGCCCAATGCTAAAAAAAAAAGCTATGGAACACCAGTGTATCCAAAATGCACAGTACACCCCGAGATGAGATCCCAGAGGGGTGTTGAATCCAAAATTCTGGAAGGTTTCACCTGTTCTGGTACTTTGGGGACTTTGCAAATATGACATGGCCCCACCAAAATATGCGTTCCAAATGCCAAATAACACTCCCTTCCTTGTACGCCATGCCATGCACCCAAACAGCAGTTTACACCCACATGTAGGGTATTGCCGAGCTTGGAAGAAATTGCGTAACAAAATTTGGAGTACTTTTTTTCCAGGATTCCTTCAACATTTTCAGCTAAAATTGCAGATTGTTGGAAAAAAAATGTTTTCATTTTCAGAGCCTAACACTAAAAAAAATTGTGAAACACCTGTGGGGTCAATATACTCCCCACACCCATGGATATATTCCTTAAAGGGGTTTTGCCACAATCTCATTTCATACCTCCTGCATCCAGCTCTTCAACTCTGTGTGCTCAGAAGGGGGCGTGTGTGATTTGTTTGAATTGCATATCATGTGACCCAGCAGGATGACATCACCAGGCTTCCCCTTTCTGTAGTCAAAGAAAGGTCTGTTTATGCATAAAGCTGTGAGTAGCTGAGAGGTAATGTTTTTGTTTCACAGCACAAGGGTCCTAGGTTCAAATCCCTGCATGAACCAAACCTGTGTTGTTTTTTTTCTTTTTTATCAATGCACAAACCTGTTTGGGAGGTTTCTTTTTCATTTATCCTGCACTGTTTGACAAATTTAAATAAGGAGAACAGAGGACGGGAGTAGAGTGACAGCACCTGGGGTTTTGAACACTCAGTAGCTGAAATGAGAGGAGAGGTGATTTTCTGAGCATGTTGCGACCAGACTGAGGAGCTCTCTGCCCTGGTCGTATCCCCTGGAGATGAGCTGTAAACAATGGATCACTTAAGGAGCAGCTAAAGGAAAAACAGTGCAGAATTTTTAATAATAACGAATGGTGAAAATGTTTGTTATTTTATTTGCAAGCTTCCCACGTCAATTTTACTTCGTGGCAAAACCCCTTTAAAGGCTGAAATGGCACCTAAATAAAATCATAATGAAAATTAGACCCCAGAGTCCAGTAGGTGCTCCTCCTATTCTGGGGCTTGTGGTTGAGTCAAATAGCGCACTATGGCCACATATGGGATATCTCTGAAAACGGCAGAATATGGGGAATCAATATTAAGTTGCATTTCTCTGATCACATCTACCGTGTTCTTGTGAATAATGGCTAAAAATTTTAAACCTGCAAAAAAAAGTGAATTTTTGAAATTTCACCTCCACTTTGCTTTAAATTCCTGTGAAACACCTAAGGGGTTAATAAACTTCCTAAATGCTGTTTTGAATACTTTAAGGGGTGTAGTTTCTAAGATGAAGTCATTTATGAGGGTATCTAACATACAAGCCAATCAAAATCACGTTAGAACTGGACTGGTCCCTAAAAAACGTATATTGCAAATTTTCTTGACAATTTTAAAATTACTACTAAATTTCTAAGCCCCCTAATGGCATTAAAAAGAAGACATTTAAAAAAAATGATGCCAACCTACAGTAGACATATGGTTGATGCTAGTTATAAGCTATTTTTAGTGGAATAACTATGTGTTTTACAAGCAGAATTTTTTGAAGTTTGAAAATGGTAAATTTTTCAAATTTTACTTTGATACTTTGATATTTTTCACAAATCAGCAAGGACATTTTGGACCAAAATTTCTTACTATCTTAAAGCACAATGTGTCATGAGAAAACTTTCTCTGAATCAGTTGGATAGGTTAAAGTGTCAAAAAGTTATTCTCACATAAAGTGACACATGCTAGATTAAAAAAAATGGGGCTCTGTCAGAGAGGCCAAAACTGGCTCCGGTGGTAAGGGGTTAAGAGTTAAACACACTGTCACTGGAGAGAGAGAGAACAACCCCAGTGCAAGAGACTGTGGTGTTTAAAGTGACTGTTGCCGCTGGTGGAAACTTTTTTTTGGGGGGGAGAGGGGGCAAGGAGGAACTTAAGTACCTGGAGCAGGTGAATGCTCAGATGGTCAAACTAAGGCCAAACACCAAGCCAGCACCCACCAGTACCGGGCCCACAATGCTTCTAATCATGCAAATACTGAGGCCCTACAGGAGATAAACAAACTGTTGGCTCAACAGGTGGCCAGGTTGACAGAAGCTGTCCAGGTCAAGGAGACAGCAGAGCATGACCTGAGAGCCCGATTGTTAGTGATAAAGGCTATGTGATAGATGACTGCAGGGGGAAGATGTGTTGGCCTTCCTTGCAGCCTTTGGGCAGATTGCTGTCCATGAGCGTCTGCTAGCTGACCAATGGGCAGTTGCCCTGGGGACGTTTCTCACCGGAAGATGGCAGAACGTCTATTATGACATAGGAAACCATAGACTACTCCAAGCTAAAGGCCAAGATTCTGGCATATCTGGGGTTAGCAAAGACAGTTTTGTACAGAACAATGCAGAGCCAGGAGTGGGGAAGACTGTTGCTGAGGATAATCAACCTGACTACTGCAGGAGGAAAGGTCCAGCTACCAAGAGGCTGTTTGTTCCTCACCAGTGTGGGTCAACTCTGAAACAGATGGAGCTGTAGAGTTACATGGATGCTTCTAGTTGCTAAGAGCAACCAACTTTGAAAGCAGGACACTGCTTTGGTCCAGCAGAGGGGGCCTTGTTGGAAGTACCACAGAGCAGCGAGATGGGCTCCTGGTTGTCCTCTCACTAGGAGGCCAGAGAGGATGCAGCTCCAAGCCCTGGAGTTCCAGGTAGGTGGAGGTCCACCTCTGGTTGATATGGACAATCAGCATGAGTTACTTAACGCACATCTGGATGTGAGTTCCTGTTTGCAAATCCAACGAGAACCCAGTAAGACTGCTCCAATGGGTATTTGTATGTGCTGTGGGACTGTCAGTCATGTGCAGGATTTATGTGATAACCAGGATGGGCTAAACGGAAGCCCAGCCATGCTGCCTTGCCAGGAGAAGAGTCCTGAGAGCAGCAGGACTATTAAAGGTGGAAAAGATGTTGGACTAAAGGTCTTTCATGCAGTGATGCCTATTGATAATGCTTCTCAAAAGTTATCTGATAAGACTGTTTTATCATGTGCTGGAAATAATGTGCCTATAAGCCATGACCAACCTCCCAACCTGAGCAGGGGAATGATAACTGTGTCACAAACGTAGCTCCAGTGAATGCCAAATATGAACTAGCTGCTACAGCCATAGCAATAAATGAGAGTCAGGTGCTTCCCTAGAGGTCATTGGGGAGAACAAGAGGAGGCAGCCTACTCACCGGACGTCTCATCCGTTCCCGCGTACCTCCAGCCAAGACATTATTCTCTACCTCCACCACTATTTTTGGACACTACTCTTGGATACCTTATCATGCATTTGTTGCACCATTACTTGGCATCTCTACACTATTTACACTACCTCAGCTTCCTGACCTATATAGATGTCACTTGACAAAGGCAAACAATGAAACTTTGTTCCATATTGACATCAGTTTCTCCTTTCCATATAATACAACTTCATATCTATGTAAAGCACTTGTTAAGTATGTTTTTTACACTAATGCACTATGTTTTGATATTGGAATGATCCTATGCCCCTTGTAAATAAATACTGGATTTACTTTGCAATACTACTATGAAGTGCCGTGGATAAATTCTACTAAAAGATGGCATCTGGACACAAGTGAGTCCTTAGAGTACATTTACAATTCAACGTGTAATTCTGCTTCATATGAGCTTCATATTTCTGCTGACAATGTGCTACAAATGTGCAGGAGATCCACAACCAATTTGCACAAGTCTTCATTCACAATTCAGAGAGATTGATTTTTCTCAACTATGTAACAAAATCTGCATCAAATCTGACCTTTGTGAGCTCTGCAGCTGACAAATGCCATAACTGGGAATAGTGTGCCAGTTTCAGCCATTAAAAAGTACAGTGTACCATGCAGAAGGTGAGGGCATCCACCATCAGACTGATGAAGGCATTCTCATTTTCTTGTACTTTCGTCAATGACACTAACTATTCTAAGGATGGAATGGCTCATTAGCCAGTGTTTCTCTTTTCCTGTATGGTATGCCCCATTTCTGATTACCTAAACCTTCTCCCTGGCTCAGGTAAATTTGCATATCACATTGCAGTGCTACTGGGGTGTGTAGGATAGCCATTGACTGGAGCACTGTGGCTTGATAATGACCACAAAGAGTTTTTTATGTCACGTTAATAAACCTGCACGATGACCATCATAAAAAAAAGTCAGAATTTTGATTTTTTTGTTCATCCCATTGCACTTAAAGTAGAATAAAAAGCAATCAAAATGTTATATATAAAAAAAGTTAAGGTTATTGGAATATAGTGATGCATAAACATTATTCATGAATTAACGTCTCAGTGTGCCAGTAGATAATGGATACAAATTAAAAATCTGTAATTTTGTAATTTCACCACCACTTTGCTTTAATTCCTGTGAAACACCTAGAGGGAACCTGCAACAGAGACTCCAAACGAAAGCTCTGATGCAGATGTGAAATGGGTCTTCCTCCCATGTTTTACAGTTTGTATATAAAATGATAAGTAGGCTTGGGTTACAACACCTTTTTTCAATACAGTTGAACCATACATTTTTTTTTAAACTTATTTTTATTGAAACTTCTAAGATATGAAATATAGAAATATACAATCGATAAGTCACGTTACATAGCATTCACAGTAAACATACATGGATCATCAGGTAAGCATTACAGTATCAGCATTGTACCTTACAACGGAAGTCCTTTTAACCATTTAAACCTGCAGGAAGACAACGGTGCCCGTCCAATGCTCCAAAACTCCTTAACTCCATAACCTGCAGCCCCACCACTACCCCTTACCCCTCATCCAATGTAGGACAATGAAAATTCTGCTCTCTCTATCTACGAGGTGATTGAGATCCAGGCAGAGCAGCACAGAAGAAGAAGAACAGAACAACAGCATATGTCATCTGACTTGAACTTCTATTTTTGGAGACATAAAGATCTGAATATATTAGAATGGCCAGCACGGGTTCTGGGTAGAGTTATGTGTATGTCCACCTTCCTAACCGGTCAAAAAGGATGTGGCCTCATCAAGTATGCTGGCTACATGAAGGTCAGTAGGGCATCTGGTACCACCCTGTCTTGGAATTGGTTCGTTACCGCTCAGTTGTTGCCCAAGGTACCATCCTGTGTTCCCGAAACAGGCCCGTAAGCTATCCTGCACTGCCGTAGGCAGTGTTAGAATCAATTTCTCACAGAGGTCAAAAAATGTTTTCACTTTCTTTTCTTTCCACTGGATTGTGTGAATCCAGTCCATTCTTAAGAAAGCATTTGTCCAGGAACAATTTTATAGAGGGGCACATTGGCTGGATCCACACCTGCAAAGCAGCTTTCCTTGCAGCCGCCGATATTACGTGTGAAAGACGTTGATCCTTACGAGTGAGATCTATAGTGTCCTCGCCCAAGTGTCCGAAAAGTGCCCATGGTGTGGAAGGAGTGAAGTGGGGTATCAGGAACTTTCATTTATATGTTGTTATGTCATCCCAGTATATTTGAATTTCCGGGCAGTCCCACATACAATGATACAGTGGTGCTTCCGAGGCACCACATTTGAAGCAATTGTTAGAGGCATAAATCCCCATTTTATGGCCTTTAATGGGTGTCAAGTATGCGTTATGCATAAGCTTCAGGGCCATTTCTGTGTATCAGGCTGCGAGGAGGTATTTATAGGAATCGGTTAAGGCCGATAAAATTAACCCTGGCATTAGGCAAGGATCATGTTCTCGCCATCGATTTAGTTGGGACCATGTGTTGTCATAGTCAATTGGGTCCCATAGGTACTTATATATGAGGGATAAATGTGCCCTCCGGGACGGTGGTTTCAGGATGCTGCACTCAAAATTTGAATCCCAATCTGCTACAGTTAAATTGTTCACGACCTCCGTCATGTAACTACGGGCCTGTAGATAGCTAAAAAACGGGAAGTGAATGTCCGGGAATATTGTTTGGAGTTCCGCAAAGGATTAAGGTTAGCGGGTTTTTAAGTTAATCAATTGGCTGACTGTCCGTATGCCCAATCTATGCAGAGTTCTGAATGTGCCATGTGGGGTTCCAGCTTGAAAATCTGGATTGTTTATTAGAGAGAGGTGGAGTGAGTGTGTCAGAGAAAGACCTCTTTAGTTGCCTGACCTTCTTCCAAGCATGCCAAACCGGCATGAGAAGTGGGTTTTGGCGAATCTCTGCTAGACTTCGTTCATAAGGTATTTGTAAAAGATTGATGAGGGAGATGTTAGGTAAGAATATATTATCTAGCGAAAAGAGAGTAAATACGGTTGTTTGTTGGGACCGATCTGCAATGTATAGCGGCACCAGGTTATAATGTTTAATGTTTGTACTGTGCAGTCCCACATAATAAAAACTTTTGTGAGACAAAAGCACATTCCCATTTATACACAAACAGATAAAGTGTATAGTTTTGTTCTGTAGAGGTGTAACAATCTGCAGGATATATCACTATGTGTGAGAGAGACAGAGAAAAAAAAAAAACATCTTTCCCAGAGACCTGAATGTATAAAGGGACAATTTTTTAAAAAAAGGGTTTTTGAAAGGGGGAAAAGCGAAAAAATTTTGAAAAATACCCCCCAAAACGAGTTTAAAAATTTAGTTTTTCCCACTTTCAATTTATTTCAAAAGGAAAAGCTGGGGAAACCTCTCCCTTTTTCCGGGCCAGCTCACGCAAAATTAATATCACTAAGCCATTTTTGGGGGAAATTTCTGCGGGAGTGGAGATATTTTGGGAGGAAAACACGCCCCCCCCTTTCCCAAGGGTCTTTTGGCAACCAAATAAAAGGCTGCTAAATGCGGGGAACAGAAAAACCCCTTTTAAACTTTTGAAAATTACCTGGACCCAAAAATTTCTTTATTCCCCATGATGGGAACTTGCCTTAACCACACTTTAAATAAATGACAGCTTCTATAAGGAATTATTTTCTAGGGGGGCCCATTGGATGTCATAAATCTAATTTTTTTAAAAGCATTTGATACTGTGAACAAAAAAATTTTTGGTAAGTAAAATGAGCATGTTTGGGAAAGGGGGGAAAATTTGTGAAAAAGTGGGTAAGAAAACGGCTCGTGATAGAAAAAAAAGGGGTTTGGTAATTAACGGTCCCAATCCAAGAGGGATCCCTTTTAAATAAGGGGGGGAAACCAACAGGGGTCAGAAATTTGGGCCCCTTTTCCTCTTTAATTTTTTCTTTAAATGATTTTAAACACATGGGAATTTGCCCCAGTAAAATTTTGTTTTTTCCCAGGGGTACTAAGCTCTTTTAAAAAGTAATAAAACACAATAGAGGTTTAATTTTTGTTTTTTAAAAAAGGGTTTCTGGAAAAGGGTTGGAGGCCCGGCGGGAGAATTGGCAGATGAGGGGGTCCTGGGGGGACAATAAATTTAATTTGGGTAGAAGCCATTTGTCGGGCATCAGCCCAAGGGCAAATAGGATTATGGGGTGTATTAAAAGGGGCATAGATGCCACGATGGAAACATTATACTCCCCATTAAACAAGCCAAGGTTAACCACACTTTGGAAAATTACGGGTTTTACAGTTTTGGGCCCCATGCACAGGAAAAAAAAATTGTAGGGTTTTAAACGGGGTAAAAAGGGGGCAACAAAAATAAAAAAAAGGAAACTGGGTGGACTGAAAAACCCCCCGAAAGTTTTGAAAAGATTAGGGTTATTTTTTTTAGAAAAAACAGGTTGGGGGGGGGGGGGGGCCGGGGGGGGTATTCAAAAAATTTTTTAAATAATTAAAGGTCAATATAGAGATTCTTTAAAGTTTTATTAATCCCCGGGGACTGTATCCAAGAAAAAGGGGTGGATCCTCAAAGTCTTGGGGAAAGGGAAATTTTTCTAAAATATACATAGAAAGAGATTCTTTTACATTTTAGAGCATGTTTACTGGGGAAAAACCTCGGGGGCCGGGGAAGGGGTTTGGGGCCCAGGGGTTTTGGAATTAATAACAAGATTTAAAAAAAAAGGGTTTTTGGATAAAAAATTTTCTGGAGCGAAATTTAATAAAAAAGTTTTTAAATATTTAATAGGATTCTGGAGGGGGGTCTTGCCGGGGAAAAATTTTTCCAATTGCCAGTTTGGGAAGTGGGGAAGGAATTTTTTTTCCCTAAAAATGAGGAAAATTTGGGCTCCTGCCCCAGGGGTGGTTTTTTTCCCTTTCCCTCGGATAAACATTTTAGTTTAAATGGGGCTGAACGGGAAATGGACTTCTTGTCTTTTTTCGGCCTTAAAAACTATGCTTTTGCTTCAGTGATCTTTACTAAAACCTTTTCAAAAATTTTAAAAAATTGATCATTGCTAGACCAAAAAAATTGGACACACTACTTTTCCCCCAAGGATTTATGCCAACTAAATGAACAGCTGTTTCTTCAGGTTGCCATGAGACACTCTCTCAAAAATATTATTATACAGTTCTAAGGATTGCATTCAATCTAAAAGTACCACAAAGCCTTTCTATGAAATTTTACATTTTATAAAAAGCAAACATTCTCTTTCCCGTTTTTCATTTTAATTTCCTTTTGTTTTTTTTTTTGTTTGCTTTACAGTTTCCTAGTTTTGGGAAAAGGGCCCAAAAAAAAACAAAATGTCCATTTCCCGTTCAGCCTATTGGGGCCCATAGTTTGTTTCCCGAGGGAAAGGGCCCCAAAAACCCCCCCCTGAGGTAGGAGCCCAAAATTTTCCTAATTTTTGACAAAAAATTCCTTTCCCCATTCCAAAACTGGCAATTCCAAAAAAATTTTAAAACCTTGGATCAATTTACCCTTCAAAGCCACGTTATTTTTATGCCCCACAGTTTCAAAAATTTTTTTACCATAGGGAAAAAAATTTAATTTTAGCTGGGTATGTGAGGCCCATCAGTGGAGTTGATTCTGGGGGCCCGATGTACAGCTACTGTAAAGGGCCCGCCATGCCTCCTTTTCCCTTTTTGCCCTGGCCCTTTTCTGGGGGTCAAAACCCCCTTTTGGGGACGATTGGTGTGATGATATCAAATCGGGGGGGTTTTGTTTATAAATTGAAATTCTTTTTTTTTAGTAAAGATAGTCTTGTATAAAAAGTCATTTTTATAATGTTAAAAATCTTTTTAAAGCCCCCTTAACAAATAATATTCAGGGGTTTTCCAAAAAGGGCCCGTTTTTTGACAGTACTCCTGTTTTGGGGCCCCCGGACAAAAAATTTTTTTTCTTAAAAAAGGGGCCCTTTCTTATATGGGGACAAGATTGGAACTTTTTTTAAAAGGTGACTATACTTCAGCTGGTTTTTGGGGCCCCCCACAATTTTAAAAAGGTAACCCCCAATAATACCACTACACAAAAGGCCCCATTTTATTTTCACCATACTGTTCCCTGGACAAAACCATTTACCAAAGGGTAAAAAATATCAAATTTTAAACCCCTTTTCATAAGGCCCAAAAAATACTACCAAAACCATAACCTTCTTTCAGTGGGCTTTAAAAAATACCACTATAGTGCCACTAAATAAAACCCATAACAGGAAGACCCAAAAATTTTTGCCCCAAAAATTTTCTATTTTGGGAAATTTAATAGCACTTTTTTTTTCAGACATTTAATGTTTAAAAGTGCAGTTACAACCATGATTTCAAATGTCATCTTCTCTGATAAGCCACTCAACTCCTTTTTTTTTCTCATTTCTGCCTAGTCCACCATTATGATGTCTTTTTGCCATTTAAATCATTTTTCCTGCCAAAATTTGCCACAACAAAAATCCCAGGTTCCTACTGTTTTAGGGGCCCACCCCAACCCTTTCCCCCCTGCTGCAGAGGGCCCCCATCCCTTCCCAAGCTCAACCCCTTAAAATTTTTTCCTGCCCAGCTCCTTTGGCTTCTGTCTGGTAAAAATTGGTTTCACCTGGGTTTATATTTTGCAAAAGGTTTATTTCCATTTAATTTTTCCATCAAGGGGGCAGAAAAATGAAAATTTAAAGGGTTTGGGGTCAGATCAGGTTTTTTAAAATTTTTGGGCCCCCAATGGCATCCAACAAGCCTCACTGATGACAATGGGGTCTGTTGGGTTTTCACCAGGGTATCCTTCATTTGAGAAGAAAAAATAGAGCTGCATGCTCTGCTACTTCTTCCATTTTTTTATTTGGGGTCCCAAGGGCGAGGGTCCCTTTACAGAACCCCAAATCAGGGGGAAAACCCCTTTTTTTTGGCCACAATAAAAAATTTTTTTGGGGGGCCTTAAAGGTTTTTTTAGATTAATTTTAAAATTCTTCGGCAGGGCTCCTTTTCCCAAAAAAATACTCTTGGGTTCAAGTTGTTTTTTTTGTGATTCTCCCGCCCTTCCCCAATTAAAAACAATTTTACAGGAAAAAACTTTTGTTTAAATTTACGCTTTCGTTTTAAAGCATGCTTAATAAAAAAAATGCTTTCCTTAGGGGCTTGCTATCTAAACTGTTTTAAAAATTGCCCCCCGGGATTTAATTTTAAAAGTAATTTTATGTCCTTATTTTCTTTTGGGTCTTCCCCCCCTCTTATGGGCTATTTTTGTTTTTTAAAGGGCAAACCCTTCAACAGTTTTTTACATTACCTTTGGGAA
Organism: Phyllomedusa bahiana; assembly: GCA_025379985.1. Lineage (NCBI taxonomy): Eukaryota > Metazoa > Chordata > Amphibia > Anura > Hylidae > Phyllomedusa > Phyllomedusa bahiana. Next base: position 20,159 of record JAODAL010050333.1, read on the forward strand.
AAACCCTTTTGTGGTGTTGTTTCCCAATATTTTTTACAAAAGAAAGGCCCCCCAATTTCCCCTTTTTTAAATGGGGGTTTGTGTGGGGACAGGAATATCTCACACTTGCTGTACAAATCATTGTTTAAATTTCCCAAACAAAAATTTATCCTGTGGGTGCAAAAAAAACCCCGGTATGATTAGAGATGGACGAATTTCCCGAAATTCCTTTTTTTTTCACTTCGCCCGAATTTCCCGGCAAAAAAAAAAAAAACGTTCCCCCCCCAAAATTTTTTTTTGGAACGAATCAAATTAAAAAATCACTTTTTCCACCCCGCCCCAGAACCTGCAGGGGGTGCCCTTTTGAAACGTTTTTGCCATGCTTAAATAAGCAGAGGGAGCTTGGTTTGGTCTTCATACAATGATGTGTTTTAGTATGACACGCCACATGATGCCGCCCGCTCTTAGAATCGCTTCACTATAAAATTCCCTGGGCACCTTAAGAGGGCAAAACTGACCCAAAAAAACTGAAGCGGGAATGTTGCCTATAAAGTCATGCCAGAGAAAGCTGGGAAACAAACAAGCGGAGACCTCAGGTGGCACCACTCGTGACAGAGCGTGGAGGGGACGGCGGCAGCCACAGCAGCATGAGGTCAGACAGTGGCACAATGACATTCCGGAGGTGGCAAAAACAGGAATAGGCCACAGAGTGGCACAATGACACAGTGTGGAGGTCCCGGCAGCAGCACATGAGGTCAGACAGGGCACAATGAAGAGTGTGTAGGTCACGGCATCCGCCACAGCAGCAGCATGAGGTCAGACAGTGGCCACAATGACAGAGTGTGTAGGTCACGCAGCAGCATGAGGTCAACAGTGGCACAATGACACAGTTTTGGGAGGTCACGGCAGCAGCCACAGCACAACATGAGGGTCAGACAGTGGCACAAAGACACAGTTGTAGGTCACGGCAAACCGCCACAGCAGCAGCATGAGGTCAGACAGTGGCACAATGGGCAGAGTGTGTAGGTCACAGCAGCAGCATGAGGTCAGACAGTGGCACAATGACAAGTGGGGTAGGTCACGGCAGCAGCCAACAGCAGCAACATGAGGTCAGACAGTGGCACAATTTACACAGTGTGTAGGTCACGGCAGCAAACCACAGCAGCGACAATGAGGTCAGACAGTGGCACAATGACACCAGTGTGTAGGTCACGGCAGCAGCCACAGCAGCAACATGAGGTCAGACGTGGGCACAATGACATTCTGGAGGTGGCAAAAACAGGAGTAGGCCACAGAGTGGGACAATGACACAGTGTGGAGGTCCCGGCAGCAGCCCAGCAGCAGCATGAGGTCAGGCAGTGGCACAATCACATTCTGGAAAGGGGGCAAAAACGGAGTAGGCCACAGAGTGGGACATTGACACAGTGTGGAGGTCACGGCAGCAGCCCACAGCAGCAGCATGAGGGCAGACAGTGGCACTATGACAGAGTGTGTAGGTCATTTGGGAGCAGCCACAGCAGCAGCATGATGTCAGACAGTGGCAAAATCACATTCTGCAGGTGGCAAAACAGGAGTAGGCCACAGAGTGGCACAATGACACAGTGTGGAGGTCACAGGAGCAGCCACAGCGCAGCTGAGGTAACAGTGGCACAATGACACAGTTGTAGGTCACGGCAGCAGCCACAGGCAGCATAGGTCAGACAGGGCAAATGACTTCTGGAGGGGCAAAAAAAAGGAGTGGGCCCAAAGTGGGCAATGACACTTGTGTAGGTCACTGCAGCAGCCACGCAGCAGCATGGGGGGTCGGGCAGTGGCAAATCACATTCGGGGGTGGAAAAAAAAACAGGGTAGGCCACGAGTGGGACAAAGACACAGTTGTAGGTCACGGCAGCAGCCACAGCACAGCAGGGGTCAGACAGTGGCACAATGACAGAGTGTGTAGGTCACGGGCAGCACCCACAGGCAGCATGAGATCAGACAGTGGCACAATCACATTCTGGAGGGGGAAAAAACAGGAGTAGGCCACAGAGGGGGGCAAGGACACAGTGGGGCGGCCCGGGGCAGCGCCACAAAGCAGCATGAGGTCAGACAGGGGACAATGACAGAGTGTGGAGGTAGGGGGAATACTTGTCCCTGGTATAAAGGGTTTTTGGTGGCAGAGGGGAAAAAAACTGTCGCAGTGTGTGGCATCAGGGGGTGGCGGGGATCAGAATAGTGGCTGAGGCAGGTAGTTTGAACCCCTTTATTTTTCACAGTTTGGGGGGAGGGGTCAGGGATGAGTCTGACGCCCAAGGCATTGGGTGTGGGAAATCCTGGGCCCATCCAGCCTGTTCATCTTGACAAAAATCAGTCGTTCCACATTTCCCGTGGACAAGCGGGTTTCCTTGGGGGGCGATGGCCCCCCCGCCGCACTAACACCCCCCTCTGAGCCAAAATGGCCGGGCAGGAAAGTTCTCCAGTGCAAAAAATGGGGAAGTTGCGGCCCACACCAGTTGGGCGCCCAGTATCCAGCGGATTTCTAACTGGGGTGGCAGAGTATTGTCCCAAGTAGGGCCCCCAGCTGTTGGGTTTAGGGGGTTCTCCAGGTCCTGCTCTGCTGCTGCTGCTGGCAACTGCCCCCCTCACTGGGGGGGAAGGAAGTGCTCCTCAGTGATTCCGACTTGGTTGCTGCGATGGAGCTGGTACTTCCGAACCCCCCCCCCTTCCCCGGCAGCCGCGGCAGAGTAGTGGCGTTTTAAGAACCCCCCGGTCAGCCTGTCAGAGGGGGGACGGGCAACATAGGCGGGCCAATTGATACGGAGGATTTCCCTACAGATTTGAGTTGTCCCCCTCTCAATGGGGGGGAAAAAGGCTCCAAATTTTTGGAAAGGGAGCGAGGATCCATAGAGTGGAAAAGCCCGAAAAACTCCCCCTGCCCCGGGTCTGACCCCATTCGGCTGTCACTCACCCGGGGAAATCGCATGCTGCGGGCCCCTCTGCAAAGTGTCCGAGGGCTCCCTGCCTCCCCTCTCCAAATGTATACTGCCATGGTCTTTGGGTCATCTGCCTCGTCTTTTCCCCATCTCCATTACCCTCAGCTGCTCCTGCTCCTCCTTCTTTCACCCGGGTAGAAAAAAACCACTCTTTCACAGACAAAGCTTTTGTTCCAATGTCCTCCCCCTCCTTTCAGTCCCAGCGGACTATGTGGCCGTGAGATGTAGTCGCCCCAAACTCCGTCCACTCCCGACAGATTTTTCAGACTGTTCAGGCATGAACGTGGAATGACGTTATTCTCCCGTTTTGTCCTGGCGACTGACAAAAAAGTCGCCTCCTCGAATGCCCCAACAAAAGGCAGGGTCACGATGGGCTGCCAATGGCTGACATCAAAAATTACATAGGGGGGATCCGTCCGCCTAGATCATCAAAAATCGTTAATGCCTTTCTCTGTTCAACAGTCGGGCCAACAGTGCAGGCTGGGAAATTCCAGGGGTGGGAAAAACGCTATAGAGTGTTTGGGGGGGGCCCTTCTCCGTGCAACTCGAGGGGGGTTTCCTGGCTTTGTGGAAAGGGTTAATTTCATGCACAGTTTCCTGGCCATTTTCGAATCTTCGAAGATCGGTGGAAGACTTCGGGGCCTTTTCACAACCAATTGGGAACACGTGCGCCTCAGGGCGCATGGACCTCCCTCCCGGTGCACCGGGCCATGTTTCCCATTTCCGTAAACATGGTTCCGATTTGCATTGGGCGGAGAAAAGCCACACATCGTTTCTTCGCATGCGGGAGAGTTCCTCCCCTGTGTACTTCTTTCCCGAGGCAACCCAAGTTAGAACGCGTGACACCGCTGTGCCCTACACATGTGTATGATGTAGCGTATTGTGGAGGTGAGGTGGTGGGGTGGTGGAGGAGGCGGACATTGGCGCGGGAGCCGCAGTTTTGACAACGGGGGGGGGAAAAAGGGGGTCTCTGCCCAAGTTGTGGGTGCCGGGGCCCGAAGGGCACATTCAATCATGGGCTAAAGGGACATTACTGGCCCTGCCCGTAGTTACACCCCAGACGCCCGCGCTGCCGTGCCCTTGGAAAAAACCCGTAAGCTAAGGATGGCCCACCTTTGTTCTCATATTTATGAGTGCTGGTACCCCCTTTTTTGGAAAAAAATTAGTCTTGGAAAACTCCATCTGGTCGGCACAACCCTTAGTTTCTGAACGGTACGGTCCCCATTTGGAAAGGGGGGGGGATTTGCACACAACAACTTGGACAGGATAGGGGTCAGTTTGCACCTTAGGGGGTTGGATGCATACTGTTGTCTCTTTGCAATCGCCTCGTGAAGACTCGGCGCCTGAGTAGCGAGGAGCAGGAGTCTGGACCGGGAATGATGTAAAGAGAAACACTCCCTTCTGCAGGGTGGTGGAGCCTTTTGCTGGCTGCAATGGCAGCGTGCCACTGGGCGCTTGTTTCTGTGGCGGCAGGATGGACCCCACTCTAAAGCCACATTTCCCCCCAGGCCACGGGAGGTGACCCCTGCTGTGTTGACCAGAGCGTGGTGCCAATGTTAGCTCCCTGGCCACGCTTACTTCTGTTAAATTTTTACAATACCCTTTTCGGCTCCCCGGTGTCTTAGCAAAGAACGACCCCCGCAGGTATGGGTTTTTTTACCGCCAAGCTCCGCCGGTGACTCTGCCGCCGCTGCCCGCTGAGCCCCGTGCCGCTATTTTCTTGGACCGAAAGCGGGTTTTTTTACCCGTGGCCCGTTTGGGCTCCCGACCCACTTAACAGTTTCCCTGCTGATCTGGCCCACACGACCCATTTTTTGGCTGCGCCGCTGCCTAGGCAGCTGCCCCTTTCCCCTGAAGTGATAAAAACCCCTTCCCTCACCTGGCCCCCCAAGTGCGGTCGGAAAATCATCATCTATTTGTGTTTAAACGTCACTGCTGTCCTCCTCACCGGTCTTGGTATCAGGGGCTGACCCCCAAATGACCTCCCATGCCACTCTCCACATCTATATTTTTCCCGCCTAGCAAGAAGCGGGGGATATTGGCCCCATTTCTTTCGCTGCCAAGTAGCTGCTGACTGCCCTCCCAAAATTTTTCTCCTCGCTTATAGGGCGCTGACCCAACCACATAGTAGATCTCTGGCGAGGGAAACCAAAGGGCAGGGTCAAACCGGGTTTAGGACAGGTGAGGGCCACTGCCCCTCCCGGGGGCCCTCCAAAAAATTGTTGTATTGATTTTCCCAGATCTTGGTGGGGTTTTCAGATGTCATCTGGGAGGAAGTGGGGAAACCTAGTTACCAATCAAGAACCTGGGTTGTAGTCAGCACACGGCACTAGAGCAGCGGCAGTTGTGGCCTCACCCAGGACCCCTGCTGGACGTCCCCCTTTCTGTGCTCGCCTGGGCCTGCCCAGGAATATCTGTGCCTCTGCCACTTTCGGTGAAGAGCCTACCACCCCTCTGTTGACATACTGTTTTTCAAAATTTTTTCAACACTGTTTGAAAAGAATTTTATTGAAAATACACACCCTGTATTTGACTCCCAATAACCCCCCTAAAAAGCTTGGGTAACCCCTTTGGATATAAATTGCGCTCCAAAAATGGGGAGGAAAAAATTTTTCTTGTATGTGCCTTTAAAAAAACTGTGTATTTTTCTGAATTTAAAAGGGTTTAAAAAAACCTTCGGTTTGAAATTTTGCTACAGAAATTTTTTCTGTGGCGGTGAAAAAAAAATTTCTTTTATGAGGGAACTGCAGAAAAATCTTATTAACCCCCGGTGTAAATTGCGCAAAAAATTGAGCCACCCCAAAAAAACGCTTTGTACGTGTTACAATGCGGGGTTTTTTTACGCACACAACAAGAGATAAAATTTTAATTTAAATTTTTTGTGAATAGGGGTACAGAAAAAAAGTATTATTTTTGGGGGTGAAAATGCGGTTTTTTTGGGGTCACCCGCTGAAACAAAGCTTTTTTTTAACCCTGGATGTAAATTTTCCCAAAAAATTGAGCCAAAAAAAAAACTACAGCTTTTTAACAGTTACAATGCGGTTTTTTTTTTTTTCGCCACACAACAAAAGTAAAATTTTAATTAACCCTTTTCTTGTAAATTAGGCACAGGAAAAAAATTTTATTTTTTGGCTGTGAAAAAAGAGGTTTCTTGGAGTTACCACGCTGAAAAAAAAAGCCCAATTAACCCCTGGATTAAATTGCGCCCAAAAAATTGGCCACCACAAACTTTGCTTTGTCGTTTACAAAGCGGTTTTTTTTTCGCCACACAACAAGAATAAATTGTAATTAACCTTTGCTTGTGAATTAGGCTTAAGGCAAAATGTATATATTTTGCGGTGAAAATGAAGGGTTTCTTGGGGTCCCACAGCTGAAAAACAAGCTTAATTAACCCCTGGATGTAAATTGCGCCAAAAAATTGGGGCCCCCACAAATACTTGCTTTTTTAGGTGTTACAAAGCGGTGTTTTTTACGCCACAAACAAGAGATAAAAATTTTAAAATTAAACCCTTTTCTTGTGAATTAGGCTAAAGGGAAAAATGTATTTTTTTTGGGGGTTTAAAATTACGGTTTTTGGGGGTCACCACAGTAATAACAACGCTTAATTAAAACCCCCGGGTAAAATTTCGCCCAAAAATTGAGCCACCACAAACACTGCTTTGCTTTACAATGCGGTTTTTTTACGCCACAAACAAAAGATAAAAATTTTAATTTAAACCTTTGTTGTGAATTTGGCTACAGGAAAAATGATTATTTTGGCTGTGAAAATGACGGGTTTTTTGGAGTCACCCCCAGCTAAATAACAACGCTTAATTAACCCCTGGATGTAAATTTTCCCAAGAATTGAGCACCAAAAAATGAAAATGGGATTTGTATTGTAAAAATGCTGTTTTTTTTTAATGAATACAACAGGAACTGGCTTTGATCCCCCTTGGATATTTAATTGCTGTGAGCAAATTTATTTAAATATATATGCGCTGCAGTGGACGCACATGGATTTCAGATCCAATACCCAAAAAAATCAAAAAAAAAAACGTTGGAAACAGTCTCGAGACAAGCTGAGACCCCCACAAAAAACCTGTATTAAAAAACATTCTCGTAAAATCGCGCGGCAGCACCTTCCTGACGTAATGAGAGTGGTTTTTGAGCTCCCAGCGTCGGGGCCCGGAATATATGCGGTGATCACAGAAAACCCCCGGTCTCTGATTGGCTTTACTCGCACATGTCATGCGGCTATGCCCTTCTTCCCCAGGTTCTTTGCCCCATTAACGCCATGTGCTCGCAGCCATTTTATCAATGAAAAGCCACTTCGTTCACCCCAAGTACCCCCAAAAATTTGACTTCGTTCCGATCCGAAGTTTTCCGAAAATTTTA